>VZQC01003683.1:789063-852667 GCA_009823505.1 Rhizomys pruinosus | reverse complement strand
TTTTTTTTTTCAGATCCAAGATGCGGTCCAGACTGGCCTCTATATGCACGGGATGCATCATATATGTGTTTCACTGATCCCTAAATCTCCAGAATTGCATGGAGAGACTCTGTCCTATCATATTTTTCATCATGCATTAGCAAACTATATCCCTAAAATTTATATAAATTGTCACCGTTTATGAACTTCTATTCTTCCTAAAGCTTTTGTGTTAGGAAGTGGTCTTCTTTCACACCGTGCAACAAAAAACAATCCCCAGAATTGATACACACCTTCCGGTGGCCCCAACTTGCTGAAACCCAGAGAAAAGTTAAGAAAGCAAAAGCCCATCCAGCTGACTCCCCAGGAGTGCCTCCACTACCAGACAGAAATGTCTAGTAACTACTCCATCTGTACCAGCGTTCCTCATTTCCATTATAAGCAGTAAATGGCAAAATCAATGGGGAGAGATGAAACTAGAATATAAAAGACCTAAAAACTGCTACAAATCACTGCTCTACCCTAGGAGGCCTGAACAGAAATTCCTCAGGTGGTTTCTCTGCAAAAGCCTCTGCTATTCAGTCAAAGTACTAAGCTTCTCCCAAGAGACAATGTTCCCAAGTGGACAAATAGGCTATTGGTGTTTTCTAAAACTCCCTTGGAAGGAAGGGCATCCTGCACACCCAGCTTCTATAAGTCTGTCCCAGGGAAACTCCGCTCACAGGAGACATGTAGAAAAGCACAGCTGCCTTTCTCAGGATGCTCAGGAGTGGCAAATCGGCTGCTTTTCTAAACTAACATCAGACAAGATGGGGGATAGAGTCCCATGGTTGGCAATAGAAAGGAAAAAGAGAAAGCAGTGGGGAACACTCCCTGCCCAGACTGACTTTGTTCCCTGAGGAAATTAAATTATTGTTTGCTACAGAGAGGAAGACCCAGCCCTAGACTGTGTGCTTTCCTTGTTCTTTGCTTCTCTCACCAGAAGTCATTCTGGAAATACCCAATGGTCTCTTCTCCTAAACACATTTTTAATTCTTCAGTAAATCATTATTCCAAATATTTAATAAACCTTACTATGGCCAGGAACTTCCCCAGGGGTAGAATTCCCAATGCTGTGGCACTTGTACTCTAGAGAGGGAACAGGAAGCCAAGTAAAAATGTAATGAGAAAAAGAGTAAGGTACTTTGAAGGGAAATAGGGTTAAGAGACAGAGACCAGTGGAGCAGAAAAGCCTTCTCCAAGGAGATAAAGTGGGAGCAAAAACATTAAGTGTAAGCCGGGCATGGTGCACGCCTTTAATCCCAGCACTCGGGAGGCAGGTGGATCTCTGCGAATTCAAGGCCAGCCTGGTCTACATAGTGAGTTCCAGGACAGGTGGAGCCACAGAGAGACCCTGTCTCAAAAAAAACAAATAAAATTAAGTGTAAAGAGAAGTAGAGATAGACAAAAGTGTCTGTAGAACACAGAGAACACGAACAGGCATAGGTGGAAGGCTACACAGAGTGTATCTGGAGCAGAAAGAAGCCAGTGGGCTTGAAGGCAGGGGAGGCAGGGGAGGAAAGGAATGGGAGAGGCAGAGGGAACTGCCGGCCCTGGGACTGGGAGGAGTGCAGTGAGACACTAGATTGTGCTCTGAATGTGACAGAAAACCACTGGCCCCAGATGTGATTATGTAGTGTCTGAAAAGAACACACTGGAGCCGGGCGTGNGCACCCAGGATCTTCAGAGAAATGGCACAAAGGAGGTATTTGTGCATTTAAAGAACTTTATTATAAAGTATTGTCTTAAATTATGCAGAATGTGGGCAGTCCTAAGATCTGCCACATTTAAGCTGAAGAAACGGAAAAGCCAGAGAGGTAGTTACAGTCCAAACCCAAATTCCTGAGAACTAGGGGAGCCAGGGCCAAACAACCAGGAGCGGCAAAGTCTGAGAACCAGAGAAAACGGGGTGGACAGCCACCTCGGCAGAGAGCAAAAACTCACAGTCTTTTCTGCATTTTCAATTATTAATTATGTCTTGTGTGGGGGGTGGTATCAGAGGACAAGCTGCAGGAACTGTTTTTCTCTCTTTCCACTGTGTGGGTCTTGGCAATTGAATTCAGATCATCAGGCCTGGAAGCAAGCTCCTTTACCCACCTTATCGCCTCACCAACCCATTCTCTGCCTTTTTTATTAGGAATGTAAATGGAGATGGTGTCCACTCATCCAGATGAGGGTGATCTCTGCCCAGTCTACCAAATCGAGCTAATTCCTTCCATCAACATCATTAATGATTAAGCAAATACAAATCAAAACCAATTTAAGTTAACATCTTACTCCAATAAGACTGGCTAGGATCAAGAAAACAAATGATACCAAGGGCTGGAGAGGCTGTGGGGAAAGGGGAACACTCATCCACTGCTGGTGGGATTGTAAATTCATACAGCCACTATCGAAAGCAGTGTGGAGAACCCTCGGAAGACTAGAATGAACTTGCCACCTGACCCAGCCATACTACTCCTGGGTATATACCCACAAGACCGATCTTACCGCAGAGATACATGCACAGCCATGTTTATTGAAGCTCTCTTCACAATAACAAGGAGCTGGAACCAACCCAAGTGCCCCTCAACTGATGAGTGGATAGAGAAAATGTGTTACATCTACACAATGGAGTTCTATGCAGCAGTAAAGAAAGATGACATCATGATCTTTGCAAGTAAATGGCTAGAGCTAGGAGATATGCTGAGTGAAGTAACACAGTCCCAGAAAAACTAATGACAAATAGAGCTAATCCCTCCCAGAAACATCCTCCACACACATACTCAGAAGTAATGTTTACCAGTTGAATATACTTAGCCAAGAAGTTGAGACATAAAGTTGACCCTCACAATGGCTACTCCATTCCTCATCTTAAGATGGAAACAATGTGAGCACCTGACTTAGGTTGCTGTGAAAGCTAAGTAACAGAGTACCTATAGACTGCACAGTGCAATGGCGGGCTAGGAATATCATGTATCATTTTGTCACTTAATTGGAAACAATGAGACTACAATCAGTAAGTCAGAAAGCCAAAAAATCAGACAAATAACTTATTGCTGGCTTAAAGCCTTTCTTAAGGCAGTAAAAAGATTTATATAGCCCTCAAAAAGCATCACACAAGAAAAAAAATGAGAATTCAGATGTGTTTCAGGCTGAGGTAATAATAAATATTTTATCAAATGTGCCAGATACCATCTCACTCCAGTACGACTGGCTAAGATCAAGAACACAAAAGACACCAAATGCTGGAGAGGTTGTAGAGAAAGGGGAACACTCATCCTCTGCTGGTGGGCATGTAAACTTGTACAACCACTGTGGAAAGCAGTGTGGAGAACCCTAAAAAGACTCAAAATGAGCTTACCACCTGACCCAGTCATACCTCTCCTGGGTATATACCCACAAGACTCATCCTACCCCAAAGATACATGCACATCCATGTTTATTGCAGCTCTCTTCACAATAGCAAAGAGCTGGAACCAACCCAAATACCCCTCAACTGATGAGTGGATGACAAAGATATGGAACGTCTACACAATGGAGTACTACTCAGTGATAAAGAAAGATGGCATCATGAACTTTGCAGGTAAATGGATGGAAATCGAGGCCATTATGCTAAGTGAAGTAACACAGTTATAAGCAGCAAATGGTCTCCCTCATTTGTGGATGCTAACACCAGGTCCCCAGATGAAGGGAAAGATGAACAATATTATTGTTATATTTCTGTTTATCTGAAAGCAACCCCGTTGTTATAATGTAAATCTCTTAACAGGCTCTAGAATCTATCCACCACTTACTGTCAGACTCTATAATTACTGTATATGTGTGGAAAGTATATATTCATATTTTAGAGTAATATAAAATTAAAGGAAGAAAATGTGAAATCCTAAACATAAAAAAAGACAGAAAGATGCAGGACAGTTATGGCAGAGTGCATGATCTGGGGTGGGGTGGGGGGAAGGGAAAGGGGAATATGTCTAAACTGAACTGAGAAATGATGTCTGAAATACACAAAACATCAATAAAAGCATTCAAAATGGGGAAAATGTACATATAATTTGGTTTTTTTCTCTTTCTAGCTAGCAGCAAGGGTTATGTGAATCATGGTCTTCATGAGCAGCAGCTGTGCCTTCATTCTGAGACGCTTTAGTCAGGATATGGCTGCCCAGATTGCTAACACCCAATGGCTTGGGTGCCACGTATTCAGGAGTGACAGCAGTGGAGAACACTAGGTTCAGATGCTTGCTCTCCATGGCGGGCATGAGAAAACCCCACGTCACGCGGCTCCACTATACACATTCACATATTATACATCGCCATAACTCTGCCACTTTCCCGGCTAAGTTTCAAGATGCTCTGAACTGAGGTGCTCCCTGAGAGACCTGTTGAGAAACCCAAGGAGAGTGAAAAGAGATGGAAAATATTAAATACCTCCCTGATGTGCTGCTGTCTGACAGATGTGATTTAAAGTGAAAACTAGAGGACTTTTCCCCTCAGTGTGACAGGCTCTGCGGAAACGTTGCAACGGAAATTGCAGAGCAAGAGCAAGTAAATATGTAAGAGAACAAAAGAGAGACAGTAGGCCTGGCGTGGTGGCCACGCCTTTAATCGTAGCACTCGGGAGGCAGAGGCAGGTGGATCTTTATGAGTTCAAGGCCAGCCTGGTCTACAGAGTGAGTTCCAGGTCAGCTGGGGCTACAGGGAGACCCTGTCTTGAAAAGACAAAAAAGATAGTAGAAACACCAATTAGAAGGTAGAAGAGAGAAGAAACTTTAAAGAGAAAATAAGAGTTTCACTTAGAAGAGAGTTATTTGAAAACCGTGGTTATTTCTCCTTTTTTTTTTTTTTTTTTTTTTTTTTTTTTTTTTTTTTTTTGGTGTTGTGTTTTTGAGATTAGGGTCTTCCTGTAGTCCCAGCTAGTCTGGAACTTGCTATGTAGTGTACTCACAGAGATCTGCCTGCCTCTGCCTCCTGAGTGCTGGGATTAAAGTCATGTGCCACCATGCCCAGCAAGGTTATTTCTTTGTATAATAAGCATTTATGGGGCTGGAGAGATGGCCTAGCGGTTAAGAGCGCTGACCGCTCTTACAGAGGACCCGGGTTTGATCCCCAGCACCCACATGGCGGCTGAGAACCGTCTGAAAGTCCAATTCCAAGAGAACTCCAGTTCCAGGGGAATCCCACACCCTCTTCTGACCTCCGCGGCATTGCGCAACATGGGTGCACAAACTTGCATGCAGACAGTACATTGATACACATACAGAAATAAATAAATGCCGGGCGTGGTGGCACACGCCTTTAATCCTAGCACTTGGGAGGCAGAGGCACGCGGATCTCTGAGTTCGAGGCCAGCCTGTTCTACAGAGTGAGTTCCAGGACAGCCAGAGCTACAGGGAGACCCTGTCTCAAAAAGACCAAAAATAAATAAATAAATAAGTAAATAAATAAATAAATAAGCATTTATGAAACATCTACGAGACTTCTAGCATCATTCTTGGAGTTCTCAAAGAACCAGCCTTATGGAGAAAAGAGTAAACAGACAATTATAGATAACAGAGGGAAATGTTCCAAGGACAAGGAAAACTAGCTGATGCAGAAAGGTTTTGGAAGGGTGCTGAGCTTCATGGAGTCAGAGGAAGAAAAGCAGGATTAGCCCAAGAAAGTACATAGTCATGGAGAAGAAGAGAACGAAGCTAGGCTTCCTGGCCCCTCCTTACTCCCGGGCTCCTCTCCGTATTCCCGTTCCTCCATCCTTAATGGAAAGGTCATGTGCTGTGTGTGTGACCCTAATAAGAAAAAGCTCATCCTCATCTCCTCATTCTTCACACTTCATTTCCAATTTGTGTTGGAAATAATCATTGGTGCCACCTTCAAAATACACACCAAGACTTTGCTCTCCTCTGACTCTCACAGTTTATTACTATCTCCAAGGCATGGTTCCTCTGCATGAATGCAATGGCCTCCTAACAAGCCTGCTTCTGCCCTCCTTTCCTAGGAATAGCAGAAAGTCTAAGATATTTACTCCGTGGTCCTTTACAGAATAAGTTTGCTGGCCTCTGTGCTAGACCACAATATCAAACCCAGAAAAGGAAAGGCTTTGTCTCACTCACCATTCCCCCCAGCGCTTCCCTCTGTGCCTGGCACGCAGCAGGTACTCAATACAGATTTGAGTAGCACAGAGGTTAACAAGTTGCTTCACTGAGCCTTTGAGTAGGTTCAATAACAGTTGCAGTAACTGATAAAAATTACCACATATACATTTATCTTAACAATTAATTTCTTTAATCCTCATGATAGCCCTGTGAAGGAGAATCTATTCTTATCATCCTTATTTTGTAGATAGAGAAACAGACACAAAGAGATTTAAAAATTTGCCCATCTAGCAGATAGTGAGCCCTGAATCCCAGCAGTCTAATTGCACTGTTCATTATTTTAATTCCTAGTCCCTACTACCAATCTCTTAGTAGGCTAGGAAAGAGGGTCTTCTGTCTTACATGTTGGTTTCTCCAAGTGCCTTTCTGAAACAAGTTCCTATGGATTTTTTAAGTTTGAAATTGTTTTCCAGCTTAACATTCTAAAATCTGTTTCTAGCAAGAGCTACTCCAGAGGAAAAAAAAAAAAAAAGAGTTTTTTCATTGCAACCTGCATCCCTAACCTTTCCTCTTCTTCTCATATCCTGAAAGACATTCTCACACAAGCACACTCCAGAACTCATTCCAATTGCAAGGGATAGAGAAGGCTAATTGCTTCTGCAAGAAAAAGTAACCAAAAAATCAATTGTATTTAAATTCATTGAACGCTCCAAAAAGTATAGGAACAAAGCTGAACCAAAGGCCTCAAAACCTAATTTCACTTTTAATTGCTTCACTTATGCAGCCAAAGTGTAGGGGACCTGGAAATCGCACAGCCTATGCAGAATTCCAAGACTGAATCTGCAGCTGATTCAGCCATGAGGTAGAGTGAAATTCACTCCACATCTCAAAGACACAGCTCCATCCCTGAACTGCTCTTATTTTTCAGCATGTGAGCTAAAAAGCACTTTCTAGCATTTAAGCATCAATAAGGCCAAGGATAATCTCTAGGTCATTAATTAAACCCTGTGTACAGGCATGCACACGATATCATCATACATAGCATACGGAGCCATAAACACTATGTGAAGCCAGTGACTATAAATTATGAGCACATAATTCCCTTGAGCTTCATAAACCATAAAAATGAAACTCAAGTGGTTTGTGTAGTCATTTGAATCCCAGAAGGAAATAGAGCACTGTGATTCAAAAGTTGCTTATTGTTTATTTTTATATAATGGATGGATTCTGCTTCTTAATCCATGTGTGTGCTCTCCTCCCACAGGGGCTGTCCATCCACCCATGCCCATTCCCTGTCAGCCAGTCCCTTCCCACCTGTCTCCCTCCAAAGATCCCCCCTTTCACCAGAAAAGGTCCCTCCAGGCCGGGCAGAAGCAGCAGTGTGATGGGAGTTTGGGGCTACTTCGCATCTCATTAGCAAACTTTAATAATTCATGAGAGTAAAATAATTCTTATGAACAATCAGTGATTTTTTTCATGTAAAAAAAGCATATTTAACACTGTGCCCCATGAATTATGACATCTTTACAAAAATCTGAGAAACAATGGTAAATTGGGCATCGACTTTTTATCAGTATGAGCTGTCTGTTGTTTATTTTTTGGTTTTGAGATAGGGTCTCTCAATGTTGCCCAGGGTGGCCTTGAGTTGACTTTATAAACCAGACTTGCCTCTGCTTTCATTGTCAAGTTAATCTACCCTGTTGCTGCTGATGATGGTGGTGATTCTTTTGCTGATATCAGAACCAGCTTCCTCAGGCTTCCAACATGGACTAAAGACCAGCAGTTCTCCAGAGATCCTCCAGGCCTTCAGTACCAGATTGGGACTGCTGAGACAATTAGTGGGTTCTCAGCATCTCCCATGTGAGACAGCTATTGTTGAACTACATCAACTGTACTACTATGTAAGCCAACCTAATAAAACCCCCTTTAATATATGTTTTTGTATAAATTCTGTTCCTCTAGAGATCAAGGAAACAAGCAAGGATATTTTCAGGACCAAGTTTGAGGAATTATGATGAGAATGGACAGAAATGCTTAGAAAGAATATCTTCCACACTTAGCAGTTATTGGATGTGAAAGAGCAAGATCATAGTTTTTTTGGATTTTTAGGGGTTTTTGAAATAATCTATCATGTGTCCCAGGCCTCAAATTTGCTATGAAGCTGAGGATGACCTTGAATTCATGGTTATTCTGTCTCATACTCCTAAATGCTGAGATTACAGGTGTCTACCACCATGACTGCCTAATACATTTTTAATAAAAAATTTTGCTGAAAAGTGGCTGCTAAGATTATATGGTCTCATTGATGGAGATGTAGAGATTGGCAAAACAAAGATTTTTTTTTGTCTTTTTGAGACAGGATCTCCCTACAGCTCCAGCTGTCCTGGAACTTTCTATGCGGACCAGGCCAGCCTTGAACTCACAGAAATCCACCTGCCTCTGCCTCCTAAGTGCTGAGATTAAAGGTGTGCACCACCATGCCCGGCCAAAAGAAAGATTTTTAATGGTCTGACTCCTGGTTAGAGTGAATAAAAATGAGCCTCAGTTTATAGAAAGAAGCAAAACTGGCATTAGAGCAGAGGTGATGTCCTAGCCGAGCAGACTGGCGTCATTTTCTAAGCAGCCGCCTTAGAAAACTTTCACATGTCCCATTTCTTTGTTTTTGCACCTTTAAAAGGCCCTTTCTAGGCTGGAGACATTGTCAGGCAGTTAGGAGCACCTGGGTTCCATTCCCAGCACCCACATGACAGCCAAACCATCCGTAACTCCAGTTCCAGGGGATCCGACACCTTCTTCTGACTTCATGGGCTCGGCACCAGTGCACTTACACAAACACATGCATCCAATATACTCTTACACATAAAATAAATAAAAATCATAAAATATTTTTTAAAGGGTGAGGGCCTTTTCTTCATAAAACAAGACCCAGGACAGGACCTAAAAAAGAAAAAGAAAATGAGTTCAATTGTGCACTACACTCAATTGGGAAGAAGTAGAATGAAATTTCCACTTAATGAATTTAACATCCTTCTTTGAAGGAAAGAACAGCCTGCAGTAAACATCAGAGGGATGTCTTTTAAGGTCCCTGTGTGACTTTAAACAAGGGGAGACACATCCCTTACCCATCTTCTCCCCGCTGTGTTGTGCCTTTGGGCCAAGACTAACTTTGGCCTCTTGCCTGGCAAAACATACTGACCAGGAAAGTCAAAAGCTTAGAGGATTCATGGGTGCTGAAAGAAGTAACCCAAATGCTTTCTAGTTTCCCCCCATAAAGAATCTTCTTTTATTGCTATACCACTATATGTTCTACAACTTTGCATTACAAGTTTGGTTTCAGCTAATAGTAGCTCATACTGACAATGTCCCTTGGTAGTAAGCCCAACTACACTAGAGAATCACAGCAGAGCAGAAGGAAGAGCTTGTCTGTACCTCCAGGAGATAACTGCCTAGTGCTTCCTCACAAACACAAAGTCCCAGAAAGCAGACTTTCACCCACACATGTAGACTGCTTCACACAGCTGGTACTAATTCAATGCTGTTGAGAGCTCTCAGAATACAGAAGGGTGCATGTGGTCAAAAGGCTATGAAGAATAATAAACAGAATTGCTTGACAATCTAAATTGGTTCTTGTCATCACTGGACTTCCTTGGCGGAAAAGTTACTTCTCAGACAACAAACAAATAATTTTAAATGGGTGGGCTGCCCACTGGCTGATCATAGAAAGTGTCACAAAGTTCAAGTCATAAAACTCCAGGAAATGAAATTTAAAAATCAAGGTAAACCACCATCAGTTTATTAATGCTATTCATACCAGGCTAATTGTAAACTCGATCTGAGGATGATATTCATCAGGGCCACTAAAGTTCCAGCTCAGCATCCCTGCTGTTTCAGAGGCACGTATGCTGCTCCACACATTCCCTTTACCCACAGCACAGAGCAGCAAGTCTCCTCAGAAGACAAGGCCTTGCTCTTCCCCCAGCCCTACCCCCGTTTCTGGGTTAACAGCATCCCTGGGCATTGGACTCTGCATTTAAACAAGCCTAGTAGAATGCTTGCTTACCTAATAGTTCTCTCCCAGGAAATACAAGGAAGAGACACTGAATGTAATTCTGGAAAAGACTTGCTGGTTTCTAAGTGCCAGTCCTAGGACTTGTGGCCATCAGAGGTGATTGTTTTAAACCCCCCCACACCCCCCAAAGAAACAAATAAGAGCAGTGTGGTAAATGTTCCAGAAGGTAGGCTTAGTGCATTCAAAGAATTTTATCATTTTAATAATATATTCTCATTATATTTTGTACATTTGGAAGTCATTTATATAATGAAAATAATATGCTAGATTTTTTTACTCTCCTTAATCAATACAATTTGTCAAATCCCAAATGTAGTATTTGAAAATATAACTGGTTGATGAGATTTTTTTTTTTAAAGGTTGAGGACTTCTTTGCTTGCTTGGCCCAGCTCTCCTTTCTGCTCTTCCTTTTTTTCTTTCTATTTTTTCTTTTTGCTTGTTGGTTTATTTTTGGGGTTGTTGTCATTGGAAGAGAGCACAGGTGAACACATTTGAGTTGGTGACCCCCTTCAGTTGTGGGGTGTCGCTGTCCTCAGTCCATGAACCCACTGCTGTCCCTCCCTGACCCTCACCCTGGTCAATGCTCCTTCAAAAGTACCCACCTCATGGTGATAAATGGACAAGAAGAGTGACAGACTACATACATTAAAATATGAAGTAACTGATGACCAGAGAAGTAAGGCAGTATGCCCAAAGCAACATAAAGGCTGTCCTAATTAACCTAAACTGCCAACTTGACACAGCCTGGAAGATTTGAGAAGATTCTCAGCTGAGGGTCGCCCAGATCAGGTTGGACTCTGAGCATGACTATGGGAATTGTCTTGATTGTCAGTTTGGTATAGGAGGGATCAGCCCACTGTGGGCAGCACCATTTCCTGGACAGGTGGTCCCAGGCTGTGTAAGAGGTTGGCTAAGTATGAGCCTGTAAGCAGGCCAGCATGCCGCATTCCTACACGGTTTCTGCTTCAAGTTCTTATGTGAGTTCTTGCCCTGGCTTCCCTCAATAATGAACTGTGATCTGGAAGTATCAGGCAAATAAATCCAATCCTATCCTAAATTATTTTTTGTTAAAGTGTTTTATTACAGCAACAAAAAGAAAAACAGAACACAAGTCAAGCCAGAAACTAGCTAAAATCCAAGGCATCTTGTATCATTTCTGGCTTATTTTTGCTTTTGTTTGTGGGATTTTTATTCCATTTATTTACTGTGTGTATGCAGGTGTAGGTGTTGGTTTAAGTATGCATGTGCCACGGCATGCATGTAGAGATCATGGGACAATTTTCAGGAGTTGATTCCCTCCTTCTACCATGTGGGTCCTTGGGAATAAAATCAGGTGTAGTACAGACTGCCCCCCAAAAGACTGACAATGGACATCAAACACCTTCCTCCCAAGCTTAGGGGCACCTGCCTGCCCAAGATCATCAGCTTGACTATTGACTTTCTGTGGGAAAAGGAGGAGCCAGGAGGGTCCCAAGCAGCCAGTCCGCCTTGGTTATGTGAGGATACGAGGGGAGGAGCAGAGAGTATGTGGGTGGAGGACACCATGAAGTGGACCCTCTCCCTCTCACTATTTTGAGCGGCTGTCAAGAAGTCACAGGATCTAAGCTTGGTTGTGGATTTTTCCAGTGCAGCCTTAGAGGGGGGCAGGGATGGCTATTCCTCTCTAAGTAACCCCTCATTCATTGCTCTGTTAGAAAGCCCAAATGAACTCGCTAGGATTTTCCAAACTGCAGTTTGAGGTATTTGTACCTCACTCTGTCTTTAGGGACCAAAGGAGGAGGGGGTTGGGCTCTATGAGCACCTCCCAAAAGGAATGTAGAGACATCAGGTCCTCAGGCTTGGAGGCGAGTACCTTAACCTTCTGAATGATTTTTTTTTCTACTAGCAGAGTCTGGATTTAGGACATCATACATGCTGGTCAAGCATTCTACCACTGAACTATATTCCCAACAAAATCTTAGGTATCTTTTAATATTTTTACATTTACTTAATTTATATGTATGTATATGTGTTTGAACATGTGTGGCATGTGTATGCCATAACATGCATGTGGAGGTCAGAGCATAGCTTACAGGAGTTGTTTCCTTCCTTCCACAAGGTAGGTTTTGGGGTCAGGCTTGGTGGCAAATGCCTTTACCTGCTGAGCAGTGCAGGCTGTTCATTGATAAATCACCTCCCACTATGTTATCTATATAATCCTTGTGGATCCTCAAAGGTGATTTTGTAAAATGAGTCAGGAGTACATTAACCATAGTAATCTTGATACTTATTTCAGATATCTCTAGCTAACTCCTCCCCTTTAAGTCTCAGGTCCTACTTATTCTGGACTGACCTTTCCAGATCTCAATGATAAAGCTATTTCCTCCAGTTCCACCACTCAAGTCACTTTTACTTTCAAAGTTGACATGTGAGTCACCATCCATCAGAGTATATGCAGAATCCCTGTGGTGTGTGTCCTGCAGAAGCCTAATTTTTTCACAAACATCTTAAGATTCAGAAAAATGACTGATTCTAACATACATCCCCAAAATATTTTACAACTCCAAGTGTAAATCATCATCCATGAAAAAAAAATTAACAAGAACCTCCTCACATGCCTTTCATCCACAAGAAGTAAGACCTTTAGTGATAGGGCCCCTGCAATTAGCCGTGGCAGGAAAGATTTATTTATTTTTAATGAAAAGTGTGGTAAGAGCCCACTCTTGCCTTGGAGAGTCCAGATTTAAACAGAAATCATGCCAAAAGCCAGTAATAGTTTCTAGTACCTTCCAGAGCCCAGCAATACATCATTGTAAGTCAATAAACCCAAGGGCACCCTTGACCAGTCATAATGTCTGAAGAGCTTTAGTATTCCTTGATTGAGAAGTATCCTAAGAATTATGTTCTCTAATCACTGATCTGAGACAGACATTGCATGCTTTACAGAAATGATGGTATTTTCAGAGCAGGAATGGATTTCACTACTGTATGGAATAAAGGTACCTTTCTTTAATTATTTGCATCTAACACTAATTACACTTTTCTCTCTTAAATGAGCCACTCTCTGTCCAGTGGGATTGTACATCTACTTCACTGCTTATTTCTTAGATTCCTCCTTCTTTGGCTTTCATTAAACTTTAATAAAAAATGCTTTAGTCTCTTAAATATTGCTTTCACTTAATTCATATAAGCTACATCTTCAAATGTAATATATTTTCAAGGACAAAACAATGTCAAAGGAAAATTTTTTCATAAGTTCTCATTGAACTTCATTAGTTTACTAAAACCACATAATCACTGATCTGGTCTCTTCACCAATTAAAATCCTTGACTTTATGTCTATCTGCTTTGAGGTATTAGAATGAAATGCAGACAGAAGAAAAGAGGGAGGGAGGAATCTGCATAATAGAAAAAGAGTTCGTACAAGAGAAAAATAACTCAAAGAACAGAAAAAAAAGTTCCTCACCTGAGGCAAAATTTTATTTTACAGATAGAATTGGATGTAACAAAAGTTTAAGCCAGGAGGCTGAGAGATGGCCCAGCAGTTAAGGGCATTGGTTGATCTTGCAGAGGACTTGGTTTTGATTCCCAGTGCCTACATAGCAACTAACAACAGTCTGTAACTCCAGTTTCAGGGAATCTGATGCCCTCTGCTGACCTCCACGGGCATTGCACGACACAGGTGCACATACACAAGGCAATATACTCGTACACATAAAATAAAAATAATAAATAATTTTTTAAAGTTTAAGCTAGGTCGGGTATCAAAGCACACACTTGCAATCCCAGCACTTAAGAGGTCAAGGCCAGAGGATCAGGAATTTCCAAGGGCACCCTGAACTACATAGTGGGTTTGAAACCAGGCTGAGTCAAGACGATTACTGTGAGTTGAGGCCACCTTAGGCTATTCAGTGATTCAGAGGTCAGTCTTACCTACAGAATTCAACCAAGTATCACACAAAGTAAAGTTCAACATGGGCTCTCTCTTCTCCCTAAAATTTGTTCTTGTCTTTTGAAAAATTATATTAGCATTTAATTAGTGTCTCAAAGTATCAAAATAATAAGTGGAGTAATTGTTATAGAAGACTATATAGAAAGAGTGATTGTAATTAGGAAATATTTGATATAATTGAAGTTCCTTAAAATAGTCTCTCTAGGATCATATCATCTCTACCAGGATAAATCATGGCAGAGAGTTAGTACCGAAAGAGTTGCAATATGATCACTAAAGTTACCTGCTACTATCCACTCTTTTCCTCTTCCCCTGGCCCAAGTTAAAGGAATAAGAAGCCTACTATTTAAATGGAGGTCTAGAGCGGTCAAAATAGTCATTTCCCTCCTTATTTGTCTCTGTAGCCACAGCTTTTCCAACAATCACTGAGCATGGGAGTCAAAACACGACCAACCACTAGCAGACAGCTGCTTGGCTTAAGAATCACTGAATAGCAGAATGGAATGGAAAGGAGGAAGATGGTACAGAATGGGGTGGAATGAATGGGATGATATGGGGTGGAGGGGATACAGTGGAATGTAACAAAGGAAATGGGTGGAATTGGATGGATATGATCAGATAGAATGAGATGGGTGGGTTGAACAGGATGCTGTGGAAGCATGGGACAGGATGGATAGCATGGGATGTAGTGGATGGAACTGGATGGGAATAGGCTAGGACAGGGCAGCTCTCCATCCTACTATGGGCTGTAGAGCTTTTGAGTAAAAGCAAAATCTATTAAAACAGTGTCTCATAATGCCTCTGTCTTGTCAATCTGGTTACAAACAGAATATCTTTGGCTAAAATTATATGTGCTTTTTCCAGACACAACAGGACAGTTGCACATATAAACCCAGAGCAGTGAAGATAGTATGCTCAAGATCTGTGCAAGCCAAACAAAACCCCAACATGGTGGAAAGAGCTGGACAGAAAACTCCCAGCCCTAGCTGAGGAACTACTGCAACTGATAACTGCTGCTACGAGAGGGAGACTTGGTTTTCTCTAAGGATTGGACACCAGATATGCAGGCCAATGCTCTGGGAAATGGAATACCAAAGAGTGTTTGGAGGACACAAAGTAGATTGAAGAGGCCTTTAAAAAATGAGAGGTAGGGAGGCAGGGGTGGATCTGAGAAGATAATGGAAGGGGTGTGAATATAATCAAAATACATTGTATGAAAATTTTATCAAATAAAAATCACAATAAAATAAAATGACTGGAACATATGTAAAATGTCATATGACTTTCCCTAAGGGAAGATAAATGTGTAAACTAAATAGGTGCAGACAGAGGCAATGTAATTTTCATCCTTTAAAATAAGAAAGAAGGGGTGAGTAACAAAGACACATTGCCTCAGTGACCCGCACATATGAAATTAGGCAGGCTGCAGTAATGTGATTGCCCATTCTCCAGTCAGCCAGCAGATGTGCTGCTGCATTCTGCATGAGCAGCAAGTGACAGAAAAATCCTGCTGGAAGTCCTACGAAAAGAGAATTACAACAATCAAGACTCTGTTCCGTCAGAACACGTGTTCCCGCAGCAAAATTAAGTACAGAAGTCTACCCTGCCTCCAGCCTGAAAAGCTCGAAACCATCATCATCACCTTCCACATGCTGCTCCTTGAAAAAGGTGGGTATAGTTTTCACAAGTTGAGACCAAGCCTAGCAGCACGATTCAGCTTCGTATATGAGCCATTAACTCAATGGCTCTACCTAACTTGTTCTTTCTGTTGATGGTCTTTTCCTTTTTTATGCTGTCCCCTTAATCTTAATGTTCAACTGATAAATGTCATTTATGAAATTGAAAGTCATGGATTTGGGAATGATAGAACACTTTATTTAATTTTTTGTCTTTTTTTTAATTTTTTTTTAATTTTACTTATTTCCGTATGTGTATGAATGTATTGTCTGCATGCAAGTCTGTGCACCCGTGACGTGCAACGCCGCGGAGGTCAGAAGAGGGTGTCAGACTCCCCTGGAACTGGAGTTCTCCTGGAATTGGAGTTTCAGACGGCTCTCGGCTGCCATGTGGGTGCTGGGGATCGAACCCGGGTCCTCTGCAAGAGCAGTCGGAGCTCTTAACCACTAGGCCATCTCTCCCGCCCAATTTTTTTGTCTTTTTGAGACAGGGTCTCCCTTTAGTCCCAGTTGGCTTGGAGCTCGCTCTGTAGACCAGGCTGGCCTTGAACTCACAGAGAACAGCCTGCCTCTGCCTCCCGAGTGCTGGGATTAAAGGTGTGTACCACCACGCCCTTGATAGAACACTTTAAATAAAACTTTGGGCTGGAGAGATGGCTCGGCAGTTAAGAGCACCGTCTGCTCTTGCAGAGGACCCGGCACATGGTGGCTAAGAACCGTCTTAGGCCAGGCATGGTGGCACACGCCTTTAAACCCAGCACTTGGGAGGCAGAGGCAGGCCAAGTCTCTGTGAGTGCAAGGCCAACCTGCTCTACATAGCGAGCTCAAAGCCAGCTGGGACTAAAGGGAGACCCTGTCTCAAAAAATAAATAATAAATAAATAAATAAATCATTTGGTAAATGGTTTTTATATGCCTTGGTAAATATCTTTTCATCATCAAAGGCTGCCATGCAACTTTTGGAATATGAAAAAAAACAGAATCTTAACTTTAGAGGATCAAGTCCATCAACTAGTTAATGCAAGGGATTCAGTCAAATTATTATTATATTATTATTATTATTATATTATTATTATTATATGTCTGAAATTTTCTCTAAACCATATTTATGTATAATCAATATAATTACATATTAAATAACACTATAATAGAATGATTTCATATAGTTTTTTTAATTTTTTATCTTTATTTTATGTGCATGAGTGTTTTGCCTGAATATACATGTGTCATGTCTGCACCATGCCCATGGAGAACAGAAGAGGGCTACAGATCCCCTGGAACTGGAGTTACAGATGGTTGTGAACCACCATGTGTTTGCTAGGAACTGAACCAAGGTCCTCAGCATGAGCAGCCAGTGCCCTTAACCATTGAGCCATCTCTCCAGCCCCGATGTAATTTTATACAGAAGGAGGGAAAAAAACTTAATATTGCAGGTTACAAAACCCCTCTTCCCACAACAAAGATTTTTAAATATCTTTTTCCTAAATGGGTCAGTTTACCAGTTGTATTCAGTGACTAGTCATGTCTAATTTGTGTTATAGTATGGTCAATGGAATTATCTTAAACCCAGCTTTTACAATCACTGACTGAAAGGAATAACACATTAAATTCTTTTGGAATACAAAAGGTTCTTACTATTTCAATACATAGAAATTTGAATTCAGATAGCCACCACATTACAAATTCTTTTTTTGCATTCTATAAATTAGTGATCTTCAAACTGTATACCCAGAATGGAGGGCAAGGCAGCTGTGGATTTTTGGGCTTGTGGTTTTGGCCTTTAAATTTCTCCTCCCCTCCTCACTCTCCCCATCAGTTTCAATTGTAAAGTGAGACTGTCTTGCAAAGCAACACTGCTTCAATAAATTTGGCTGATCTAAATCTGAATTGAGTCTGGTGGTCGTTCCCAGTAGTCTCAAACTCTGTAACATTTGAGGGACTCAGTGAGATAACCAGACATAGGGCTACTGGTCCAGGACAAGCCCAATATGGGGGCAAGCTTTTTAGTGGAGTCACAGGCCCACAGGACCATGGCTGTCAGAAGTTAAGAGTCATTAGTCTGAGACAAGACTGATATGGGGGCAAGCTTTGGACTCAAAGGCCCGTGGGAGCCCAAGACTGTGACAATTAGACACCTGCAAATTAGAAGCAAAACAAAACTAAGAACTGCCTCCTCACATGTGTTTGAGACAGGACTGATTGAAGAGTTCATTTGGGAGTCTGGACATCTGGAGATCTCTAGGGGAGATGGGATGAAATCACTAACCCAGCCTCCAGGGGTGGAGAAGAGATTCTCTTGTCCCCCTGGTCGGAAATTATTAGGTGTGTGAGTGAAAGTTGCTACCGTATGTCTGTGTTAGTCTGGTCCTTTCTGTCTGTGTGGGTGTTTCATTCCTTTGTGTGCCTTGTTTTTGTCTGGAATATTTGTGTCTTCTGGAGTGTGAGAGAGGTGTAAAGCCTTGGACAGGAGCCCCTCACCAGGTGAAGCAATACAGAGACCAAAAATTGTTGTCCAAACCAGGTAAGGACCCTCCTAATTAGACAGACAGGTGAAAGCTGGCTCAGGCTGATCCCCCACGGAAGGCCACATACAAAGTCTTGATTTGATCCCAGGATGGCACTGACCTCCAGTTGGGAAGGAAAAGGAACCATGTGATTCCAAAATGCTGGCCCCATCTAGGCAGAACAAGAATTTAGTGGGAATAACTAGGGAAAAACTGTCTTAAACTCGGAATGATTGGGCATGAATAGGAGAAAAAAAGTAACAGTCCAATACTCTGCACAGCCATGGAATCAGCTCAATCCTGCAATTCTGCTGAAGTCGTGTACCCTAAACAGATACTCACCTTCAGGTGACCAAGCATGGAGATTATACATATAGCCTTAAGGTAGGACCTCTTAAGTCACTGAGAGTTTGTCAGGCAGAAGGCATCTGAATGGCAGAGAAACTAGCACTCTCCATGTGCTCCTGTGCACACATTACATACATCCCAGGTGTCCTAGTTTGCCTTCCATTGCTGTGACAAAACACTCTGACCAACTTGGGGAGGAAAGGGTTTATTCAGCTTACATCTCCTGGGTCACAGTTCTCAATCAGGGAGTCCAAGGCAAGAACTCAGGGCAGGAACCTGTAAGCAGAAGCTGAAGCACAAGCCATGGAGGAATGCTGTTCACTGGCTTGCTCCTCTGGCTCATGCCCAGCCCGCCTTCTTATACAGTACACAACAACCTGCCCAGGGTGGCACTACTCATTGTAGGCTGGGCCCTCCCACACTGCTTGACCATCAAGACAATACTCCACAGATGTGGCCACAGGCCAATCCAATGGAGCCAATTCCCCAAATGAGGCTCCCTCAACCCAGGTGTGTCAAGTTGACACTAAAGCTATCCAGCACACCAGGTACATATAGAATTTCTAACAGATTCCTCCACTCCAAGCATCAGGCCCAGACTGTCCTCCAAGTGATGCCAGACAACTTTAAATCAGGCTATAGAGGAGATTACAACACTAAGATAAGACCCTCTAAATTGAGAACTTTCTGGTTTTTTTCAAAGCCAATGTTTTATTGAAGCTCTGTGCATTTCATACAAAATTACATTACAAATCAAATCTAGATCCATTCCCCCCTCCCTGCCCCACCCAGCTCATACATTCTGCCAAACATGTTTTTCATCTTTTTCTCAGTCTCTCTCAAAATTCTTGATGCAGAAGTTTACTGTTTCGAGAAGTTCACTGTTTCAGTCAATTCTTTGACCCAGTCTTTTCTGTTGTTGTTGTTGTTTCCTTCCAATATACATCACTCCAAAATATGCACATATGCATGCCACATATATTGTAGGTTTTAGCATCTTCAGAATGTGAATTTTATTTAATTAGGCTGAAAGATGTTTGAAGTCTCCTCCTTGGCAAGCCCAAACCACCATCAGTTCTGCTTTGTGCTCCACACTGGGGTTTCCTTCCATGGTCACAAAATGAGGTCCAGCTCCCGCTTTGTTCCCCACCCCTCACATCCTGTCTTGACTCTTCCTTTTTCTCGTTTTGTTTTACTGGTCTCCATGACACAGCATGGTGTAGTACAAAATGGAAGTCTATACTCGGAAGAGGGCGGCAACCACAACGTCGTAGCTCAGTCCACAGTTGGATGTCTCAGCATTCCCCCATCTGGCATGAAGGTTTGGAGGATTCTTGGCGAGACATGAGTCATTCAGTCCATATCTGGCTGAGTTGAAAAGCTGTGTCTCGTGTTTTTGAAGGATGGCAAAAGCAGATGGCAAAACCACAGGGTAGTGCACTTGCCAATAAGACCGGCAAAACAACTGTGCTCTCTTTTTTTTTACTTTTTCTCTTTTTACTAAGATTCCAAGTTTCATACCTGAAGTACAATTTCTCAGGGGCCTCTTACTTTTACTTATGTTATGGTGTCATTACTTTCTTTTGGATGTAGTAAGACCAACATCAGTTAGCACCATTAACGGGTGCTTTGTTTTTCAAGGAAGCTGCGGATCTGGTCCACAGGGGTGACTCAGGGGATTTTTTTGGGGGGAGGTGGCAGGAGCGCCCCTGGCTCCTTTTGGCTTTTCAATCACCGAACAGAAAAAAAAACTTCCGATCAACTCGCAGGACAAAGGTTCAGGCTTGCTAACCGAGGACCTCCTTTTTGAAGTATGAGCAGATTTCCACTCTATTATAGACTGGACATGCTCCGAACCATTAGTGATCTCTAAGACCTCCCTCCACAGGGAAGACTGGTGACTCACTATTTGCAAGGACATTTCAAGAGATGTGCCCATACATAATCCCGGACTTAGTTGACCTTGGGGCTATGAACAAATATCTTAGTACTTGACCAAATTGGTAAAGCATAAGTATGCTCAACTTAAGATCCAGGAAGGCTCTAAGTGTAACCAGCTGTGATACTTTAACTACTCTAATATTTTAGAAAAGCAACTTGGACAAAAGTCTAAGGGCTTTGTAAAGAAATACTAAAGCACTCCCATAAAATAACTACTGTGATTACGATGCCATAAGTGTCATGACAAATTTTTTACTGCATTCCTTTAACTCTTCTATTCTAAAATATTGCATTTTATATACCTATACTTTATATATATATATAATATATTATCTATATGATATATATATCCTTCATGCATATCACAAAACATTCCTAACTCCTGAAAATTAAAAGGTATTGTTCTTGTATCTAGTCCATTTCTCTTTGCTGGATTAACTACCCCAGCATTCCAAAACAGTGGAACATAGTAAAAGGACAGTTAGTTGAGCTTCACAATTGACAGTTCAAGTCACTGGGAATTCAACGTCCATGCATGGTGGGAAGCATGGGCGTGGCTGGGGCTGGGCAGCAAGCGTGAGGGTCAACATCTTTAATGAGCACAGCAAGCGAAGGAGAGAGAGAGAGACTGGAGAAACACAGGCTTGTTAAATAACCTCAAGCACCTCCCATAGTCGTGTACGTCCTCTAGCCATGGCCACACCTTTTAGATCCATCAAGAACCAGTGCACCCAACTGAGACAAAAGGTCTGAATGACTTGAGCCAGGGGACCACCTCAAACCACACGTATCCAATTGGACATGACTGGTCGATGGGTTCCGTCAACCCGTTGCCTTGGGTTGACCAATTAGTCTGTTTCTACAGTTTGTCTTCCATTGACAGAGACAAAAACACTGACTGATCACCAACTTGGAGAGGAAAAGAGGTTTTTTTCAGTCTTACATCTCCTTGGTCACAGATTTGATTCCTTCAGGAGCATCGGCATGAAGCTCAGGGCCAGGGAACTGGAGCAGTGCGCTGAAGACAAGCCAGGAAAATGCTGTTTCACTAGCTTGCCCCCTGGTACTTGTACAGCTCTCCTTATAATATACACAATCAACCTGCCCATGGCGTGGCACCTACTCATTGTGCCGGCCCTCCCCCCATCTGTTCAACAAGACAATACTCCACAGATGTGGCCACAGGCCAATCCAGTGAAGCCAATTCCCCAATTGAGGCTCCCTCAACCCAGGTGTGTCAAGTTGACACTAAAGCTATCCAGCACAGTTCTAGAACCTGTTAAGGGATTCACAATATAAGAGCACAGTTGTTTTCAGATCACATTAATGTTGCTCAGTTTGCCTTACAACTAGCTAATTGGCTCTAGCATCCACAGATGAATGATACCATTCACCATTGTTTTTCTGGGACTGTTACTTCACTAAATATGGTATCTTCTAGTTTGATCCATTTACCTGCAAAGTTCATGATGTCATCTTTCTTTGCTGCTGCATAGAACTCAACTGTGTATATATACCATGTTTTCTCTTTCCACTCATCAGTTGAGGGGCACTTGGGTTGGTTCCAGCTCTTCAGTATTGTGAAGAGAGCTGCAATAAACATAGTTGTGCATGTATCTCTGCAGTAAGATGAGTCTTGTGTGTGAGTGGTATGACTGGGTCAGGTGACAAGCTCATTTTGAGTCTTCCAACAGTTATCTACACTGCTTTCCATAATGACTGTATGAGTTTACATTCCCACCAGCAGTGGATGAGTATTCTCCTTTCCCCACAACTTCTCCAGCATTTGGTATCATTTGTTTTCTTGATCCTAGCCAGTCTTATTGGAGTAAGATGCTATCTTAAAGTGGTTTTAATTTGCATTTCCTTAATAGCGACTTTGAAGACTTTTTAAGATGTTTCTCAGCCATCTCTAATTCCTCACTTGTGAAGTCTCTGTTCAGCTCTTTGCTCCATCTTTTGAATGAGTCATTTGTTTTCTTTATTCTTTGTTTTTTGAGTAGTTTATATAGTCTGTAAATCAATGCTTTGTCAGATGTATCTGCAGTGAAGGTTTCTTCCCACTCTGTGGGCTTTCTCTTCACTTCCTTTATTGTTTCTTTAGATGTACAGAAGCTTTTGAGTTTAATGAGGTCCCATTTGTAAAATGTCAATCTTATTTCTTGCATAGCTGCTGTCTAATTTAGGAAGTCTTTTCCTACGCCTATGTCTTATAGGCTGCTGCCAACTTTTTCTTCTAACACCTTCAAAGTTTTAGGTTTCATGTTGAGGTCTTTGATCCATCTGGAGTTGACTTTTGTAGATGGCAAGCAGTAGGGGTTTAACTTTTACTCTTCTATAAGTGTGATCCAGTTTTGCCAACACCACTTGCTGAAGATGCTGTCTTTCCTCTATTGTGTCTTCTTGGCCCCCTTGTCAAATATGAGGTGGCTGAAATTGTATATGCTCAAGTTTGGACCTTCAGTTTTGTTCCATTGGTCAACAGGTCTGTTTTTGTGCCAATACCAAGCTGTTTTTATGAATATAGCCCTGTAGTATAGTTTAAAGTCTGGTATAGAAATCCCCCCATGTATTGCTCTTTTCATTCAGGGTTGCTTTGGCTATTCAGGGTCTTTCGTTTTTCCATATGAAATTAAGGACTTTTTTTCCAAGCCTGTGAAGAAACTCCTGGGGATTTTAATTGGGATTGCATTAAATCTGTATACGAGTTTGGGTAGAATGGACATTTTTACTATTAATTTTTCCAATCCAAGATCATGGGAGGTCTTTCCATCTTCTGATGTCTTCTTCAATTTCCTTCTTCAGGGGTTCAAAAATTTTTGTAGAGAACTTTGGTGTCCTTGGTTAGGTTTGTTCCTAGGTATTTTATTGTTTACTTTTTGAGGCTATTGTGAGTGGGACATTCTCCTTGAATTCCTTCTTCAGTTGCTTGTGTTGGTATAAAGAAAGTCTACTAATTTTTCTAGGTTAATTTTGTAACCTGCCACTTTACTGAAACTCTTAATCATTTCTCGGAGTTTTCTGGTGGAGTTTTTAGTATCCCTTAGGTAAATAATCAGATCATCAGCAAAAAGTAATAGCTCGACTTCCTCTTTTACAATTAGTACTCCTTTAATTTCCTTTTCTTGCCTTATTGCCCTAGCAAGTGTATTAAGCACTATATTGAAGAGGAGTGTTGACAGGAGGCAGCCTTGATGAGTTCCTACCTTTAAAGGGAATGCTTCTGTCTTTTCTCCATTTAGGATGATGTTGGCTGTCAGTTTCCTTTATATGACTTTGAGGAAGGATCACTCTAATACAATTCCCTCTAGGACTTTAAGCATGAAGGGATGCTGAATTTTGTCAAAGGCTTTTTCTGCATCAATTGAGGTGATCATGTTGTTTTTCTCTTTCAGTCTGCTTATGTGTTTTATATTTATTGATTTTCATATGTTGAAACATTCTTATATCTCTGGTATGAGTCCAACTTTGTCATGATGGATGATCTTTTTGATGTGGGTCTGTATGCCATTTGCAAGTATTTTGTTGAGAATTTTTGCATGTGTTCATTAATGAGATGGGTCTATAGTTCTCCTTTTTGGTTGTATCTTTGCCTGGTTTTGGTATTAGGGTGATGCTGGCTTCATAGAAGGAATTTGGGAGAATTCCCTGTTTGTATCCTTCTAAACAATTGGAGTAATATTGGTTGTAAGTCTTTTTGAAATGTTTTATAGAATTCTGCCATGAAACCATCTGGGCCTGGGCTTTTTTTAGTTGGAATGTTTCTTATTACATCTTCAATTTCTTCATATATTATGGGTCTGTTTAAGCTGTTGATCTCTTCTTGGCTAAGCTTTGGTGATTCCCAGGATTTAATATACTCATCCATTTCTCCTAGGTTTTCAAACTTAGAAGAGTATAGGTTTTTGAAGTATTCCCTTATGATTGTCTGGATCTTTTCATTGTCTGTTGTGATATTTGCCCTTTCATCACAGATTCTATTGATTTGGAGTTGTTCTTTCTTTCTTTCTTTTGGTTAACTGGGCTAGAGGTCTATCTTGTTTATTCTCTCAAAAAAACCCAACTTTTGGAATCATTGATTTTTTTGTATTGTTTTCTTTGTTCCCATTTCATTGATTTCTGCTCTGATTTTTGTTATTTCTTCCTCTGTTGCATTTAGGGTTCATTTGTTGTTGTCTCTCAAGTGTTTTTAGCTACAGTGTTAGATCGTTCACTTGTGCTCTTTCTGTTTTTCTTTTTTTATTTTATTTTATTTTTTCTGTCTATGAATGTACTGTCTGCATGTAGGTCTGCACACCAGTGTCATGCAATGCCATGGAGGTCAGAAGAGAGTGTTGGATTCTGCTGGAACTGGAGTTAAAGACGGCTCTCAGCCGCCATGTGGGTGCTGGGGATCAAACCGGGTCCTCTGCAAGAGCAGTTGATGCTCTTAACTGCAAGGCCATCTCTCGATCCCCTCTTTCTGTTTTTCTAATGTAAGCACCCAGGGCTATAAACTTCCCTCTTAGGAAAGCTTTTAAAGTATCCCATAGGTTTGGTTGTGTTGCATTATCATTGTCATTCAGTTTCAGGAATGATTTTATTTCTTTCTTATTTCTTCCTTGACCCATTCATTACTTAGGAGTGTGTCTTTTAGTCTCCATGTGTTCTTATAGATGGTAGGGCTTATCCTGGTGTTCATATTGAGCTTTATTGCATTGGTCTGATAGAATGCATGGAATAATTTCAATCTTTTTGTATTTGTTGAGGTTTTTTTCTGTGTCCCAGTATGTGGTCTATTTTGGAGAATGTTCTGTGGGGTGCTGAGTAGAAAGTGTATTCTCTGGTATTTTGGTGGAATATTTGATAGATGTCTGTGAGGTCCATTTGGTGTATCGTATCATTCAGTTCAGATGTCTCTCTGTTTATTCTTTGTGCAGTTGACCTGTCCAAAGGGCTCAGTGGCGTATTGAAGTCCCCTATTATGTGTGTATTGGGGTTAATTTGTGCCTTGAGGTCCTAGAGAATTGTCTTCATAAAGTTTGGTTCACCAGACTTTGGTGCAAATGTATTCATGATTGTGAAATTTTCATGGTCAATTTTTCCTTTGATAAATATATAATGGAGCTCTTTGTCTCTTCTCATTTCTTTCACTTTGAAGTCTACTTTGTCTGATATTAAAATAGCAACTCCTGCTTTCTTTTTGGTACCATTTGCTTGGAATATTTTTTCCATCCCTTCACCTTAAGTTGGTGCCTACCCTTGAGAGTGAGATGGTTTCTTGTAGACACCATATAGATGGGTTCGGTTTCCTCATCCATTCTCTCAGTCTATGTCTTTTGATTGGGAGTTTAGTCCATTAATATTTAAGGTTATAATTGAGAGATGTGTGTTGCTTCCTTTCACCTTATTATCCATTTGCATTTTTGGTCCAAGTTTCTACTTCTGCAGTTATGCTTTTTATTAATTTCTCTTTCTAGGTGACTGGGATAGTTGCTCCTCTCTTCTGTTCTTTGAATTGCTTCAAGTATTCTCTGAAGGGTTGGTTTTTCTGACATGTATTCTATCATCTTGTTTATGTCATGGAAGATTTCTCTCTCTCCTTCAACTATAATCAAAATTTTTGCTGGGTATAGTAACCTGGATTGGCATCTATAGTCCTTTAACACTGGGAATGCTTTGCTCCACATTCTTCTTGCTTTCATAGTTTGCACTGAAAAGTTAGTTGTAATTCTGATGGGTTTCCCCTTATATGTAACTTGTTGTTTTTCTCTTGTGGCTTTCAGAATTATGTCTTTGTTTTGGGTGTCTAGCATTTTAACTATGATACGGTGTGGGGAGTTTCTTTTCTGATCTTATCTGTTTGGAGTTCTATGTGCTTCTTGTATTTGTATGGGTTTGTCTTTTTTTAATTTGAGGAAATTTTCATCTGTTACTCTGTTGAAGATCTGATCAATACCATTCTCTTGGGATTCTTCTCCTTCCTCTATCCCATGATGTGGAGGTTTGATCTTTTCATAGAGTCCCACATTTCCTGGTTGTTCCACTTTTGTGTATTTTTTAATTTTTTGTAATCTTTACTTGAGCTTTTTATTTGTTCTGTTATCTTCCAGGTCTGATTTTCTTTTTTCTGCTTCCTCCATTCTACTTCTGAGGCTTTTTCCATTCCTTTCCTCTTGATTGGATGAGTGCTTGATTTCTTTTTTCATTTCATCTGTGATTTCTTTAGTGTTTCTACTTCCTTTGGAGCTTCTCAATCTCTTCCTGTAGCTCCTTGCTTCACTGGTTGGTTTCCTTTCTCAGTGTTTCCACTTCCTTCTGGAGTTTGTCATTCTCTCCCTCTAGTTCTTTCTGGCATTTGTCATTCTGCCCCTCTAGGTACTTCTTGAGTTTTTCATTCTCTCTCTTTAGTTCTCTGACTTGTTCTTCATATCCTTTGATTTCTTTGAAAATGTCTGCAATTGTTCCTGTGTCATGGGCCACCCCAAGGAGTATCCCACTGTAGGAATCTCCCACAGGGTTGGTAAAGCTTGGTGTGGAATTATCCTGCACCTTTCCCATATTGTCCATTCGTTGTGTTCCTTGCATGTGAGTTTCCCTTTGCCTGTATTCCGATGTGAATCCCAAATGCCTCCTCACTGTGTTGAAGGCTTGCTTTGCTTGCCTCCTTCAGATGCCTTCAGGTTGTTTGTTTGTTTGTTTGTTTAGTTGGTTGGTTGGTTGGTTGGTTGGTTTTTCGTGTTTATGGAATGTTGACTTGTATAGGTTTCAGGCTTTCAATTTTGTTTATATATTGGAAGTCTAACTCACGCTTCCCTTTCTGTTCTGAACATTCTCCAAAAAATCCACTCAGACACTTCCTCAGCAATTCCAGTTGGTGTTGGGGGGTGCCTCACTTAGCCTGCTCTGTGCTTCAGGTGGTTCTGGGAAATTCCGATCTAAGCTCTGTGCACTCTGAGAAATTTCTATGTAGTTGAATGACTTGATATCAGGCCATATCTTCATATTTACCCATAACTATGAGATGCTGGAGAAAATGCTCTCCCTGGAGAAAATGTTCTCCCTCTATCCAGAATTAAAGACAAAGTGCCTATTTTCAAAAGATCAAATTCCGGGGCTGGAGAGATGGCCTAGCGGTTAAGAGTGCCAACTGCTCTTACAGAGGACCCGGGTTCGATCCCCAGCACCCACATGGCGGCCGAGAACCGTCTGAAACTCCAATTCCAGGAGAACTCCAGTTCCAGGGGAGTCTGACACCCTCTTCTGACCTCCACGGCATTGCACGACACGGGTGCACAAACTTGCATGCAGACAGTACATTCATACGCATACAGAAATAAATAAAATTAAAAAAATTTTTTTTAAATAAAAAAATAAAAAAAACAAAAGATCAAATTCCTTGATTATTGTGTTTTTTTATGATTTGGAAATAACATACAGTTTATTCTCAGATGACATGATTTTACTACATGAGTGACATATATAAATCCATATGTTGAAACAATAAGGATTGGAGGGAACAAAAAAATAAAAAACTGGGACAGAGAACTGACTGAAGCAGTGTTCTTACCCCCCCCCCAAAAAAAATAATCCTTTGCTTTGAAAAACTTTGAAAAGACTCAAGGGCATACAGGACATGCATAGCAGACTGCATGAACTTGGGAGGGGCAGGGGCATGGAGGGGAAAATGCGTCTGGATTGAACTGAGAAGTGATGTATTAGATGCATAAAACTTCAATAAAATGTTAAAAATACATATTACTGGGCTGCAGAGATGGTGGTTAAGAGTGCCGATTGCTCTTGCAGAGGAAATGGGTTCGATCCCCAGCACACACATGGTGGCTGAGCACTGTCTGAAACTCCAATTCCAGGAGAACTCCAGTTCCAGGGGAATCCGACACCCTCTTCTGACCTCTGCAGCATTGCATGACATGGGTGCACAGACCTGAAAAGGGGATCCTTTCTTATTGATCTGCCTCCATGTTTTTTCTCATAGTGTTGTAAGAGGAAAACCCATAGTACACACTGTAGGTAGGGAACTAGGTAATTGGCACTAGCATCCACAGATGAGGGATACCATTCGTCGTTTGTTTTTCTGGGACTTTGTTACTTCACTCAGCATGATGTCCTCTGGCTCCAGCCATTTTCATGCAAAGCTCATGATGTCGTCTTTTATTACTGCTGCATAGAACTCCATTGTGTAGATGTACCACATTTTCTCTATCCACTCATCAGTTGAGGGGCATTTGGGCTAGTTCCAGCTCCTTGCTATTGTGAAGAGAGCTGAAATAAACATGGCTGTTCATGTATCTCTGTGGTGGGGTGAGTCTTGAGGGTACATGCCTAGGAGTGATATGGCTGGGTCAGGTGGCAAGTTCATTCCAAGTCTTCCAAGGGTTCTCCACATTGCTTTCCATAGTGGCTGTACGAGTTTACATTCCCACCAGCAGTGGATGAGTGTTCCCCTTTCCCCACAACCTCTCCAGTACTTGGTATCAGTTGTTTTCTTGATCCTAGCCAGTCTTATTGGATTAAGATGATATCTTAAAGTGGTTTTGATTTGCATTTCCTTAATGATTTGGGGGTTTCACGTTGAGGTCTTTGATCCATCTGCAGTTGACTTTTGTACGGGTGAGAGGTAAGGGTTTAATTTAATTCTTCTACAAGTGGTGATCCAGTTTTGCCAACACCAATTGCTGAAGATGCTGTTTTTTTCTCCATTGTGGCTTCTAGGCCCCCTTGTAAAATATGAGATGGCTGAAATTGTATGTGCTCAGATTTGGATCTTCAGTTTTGTTCCATTGGTTAACAGGTCTGTTTTTATGCCAGTACCAGGCTGTTTTTATGACTATAACCCTGTAGTATAGTTTGAAGTCTGGTATAGAGAGCCCCCTGTGTAGCTCTTCTTGCTCAGGGTTATTTTGGTTATTTGGGGACTTTTGTTTTTCTAAATGAATTTAAGGACTTTTTTTTTCCAAGCCTGTGAAGAAACTCTTGGGGATTTTGATTGGAATCGTGCTAAATCTATACAAGAGTTTCGGTAAAATGGACATTTTTACAATGTTAATTTTCCCAACTCATGAGCATGGGAGATTTTTCCATCTCCTGATGTCTTCTTCAATTTCTTTCTTTAAAGGTTTAAAAATTTTGTTGTAGAGATCTTTGGCGTCTTTGGTTAGGTTTGTTCCTAGGTATTTTATTGTTTTTGAGGCTATTGTGAGTGGGAAGGTCTCTTTGAATTCTTTCTCCAGTTGCTTGTTCTTGGTATAAAGAAAGGCCATTGATTTTTTTTAGGTTAATTTTGTATCCTGCCACTTTGCTGAAGTTGTTAATCATTTCTATGAGTTTTCTGGTGGAGTTTTTAGCATCCCTTAAGTAAGCAATCATATCATCAGCAGATAGAGATAGCTTGACTTCCTTTTTTCCAATTAGTACTCCTTTTCTTGCCTTATTGCTCTAGCAAGTGTTTCAAGCACTATATTGAAGTGGAGTGGTGACAGGGGGCAGCCTTGCCACGTTCCTACCTTTAAAGGGAATGTTTCTGTTGTTTCCCCATTTAGGAGGATATTGGCTTTGGGTTTCCTGTATATGGCTTTAATTACATTGAGGAATGATCCCTCCAATCCAATTCCTTCTAGGACTTTAAGCATGAAGGGATGCTGGATTTTGTCAAAGGCTTTTTCAGCATCAATTGAGATGATGGTGTGGTTTTTGTCTTTGATTCCGTTTATGTGTTTGATGATGTTTATTGATTTTCGTATGTTGAACCATCCCTGCATCTCTGGTATGAATCCAACTTGGTCATGATGGATGATCTTCTTGATGTGGGTCTGTATGCGATTTGCCAGTATTCTGTTTAGAATTTTGGCATCTGTGTTCATGAGGGAGATGGGTCTATAATTCTCCTTTTTAGTTGGATCTTTGCCTGGTTTTGGTAATAGAGTGATGTTGGCTTCATAGAAGGAATTTGGGAGAATTCCCTCTGATTGTATACTTCTAAACAGTTTCAGAAATAATGGTTGTAGGTCTTTTTGAAATGTTTTATAGAATTCTGCTGTGAAACCGTCTGGGCCTGGGCTTTTTTTAGTTGGGAGGCTTCTTACTACATCCTCTATTTCTTCATATGTTATGGGTCTGTTTAAGCTGCTGGTCTCCTCTTGGCCAAGCTTTGGTGATTCCCAGGATTTCAGATATTCATCCATTTCTTCTAGATTTTCAAACTTGGTAGAATATAGGTTCTTGTAATATTCCCATATAATTTTCTTGATCTTTTCCTTGTCCGTTGTGATATTTCCCTTTTCATCACAGATTGTATTGATTTGGAGTTGTTCCTTCTTTCTTTTTGTTAACTGGGCTAGAGGTCTGTCTATCTTGTTTATTCTTTCAAAGAACCAACTTTTGGCTTCATTGATTTTTTGTATTGTTTTCTTTGTTTCTATTTCATTGATTTCTGCTCTGATTTTTGTTATTTCTTCCTGTCTGTTGCATTTAGGGTTCATCTGTTGTTGCCTCTCAAGTGCTTTTAGCTGTAGTGTTAGATCATTCACTTGTGCTCTTTCTGTTTTTCTAATGTAGGCTCCCAGGGCTATAAACTTCCCTCTTAGGACTGCTTTTAAGGTATCCCATAGGTTTTGTTTGTTGATTATTGTGTTTTAGGTGTACCTAGTTTTCATGTAATTATTATATATGTCTAAAAGTCTTCTCATGTGTTGAGATCTCACAAAATTCAGTAATGTTATTTTCATCAAAATAAACTGGCCACTTCTGTTTTTTCTTTTAATTCTTTTATTTTGCACAAAATTGTTTTTTGTTTGTTTTGGCATGCCCAATTAAAATATATGCATGTGTGGTCTTTTAAATAAGGATATCTTAATAATGCATTCAACGGCCTTATAAATTTGGGTACCCTAGACATCTTTAAATTTATTAAACAATGTCTCTGAGTCTATTAAATGTTCAATAAAACTTTTAAGTGCTAATTGCTCATAGAAAACAGTATCTGAGTTGAGTATTTAAGGATCTTATTATTAGATGCCTTCTGGTTTGGGTTTACTTTCAAAATGCTTATGTTAATGTATCTCTTTTGTTTGTTTATTTTGGCAGTATCTTGGTTTTGATGTTCAGTCTGGTTTGTGTTGCTTTAAGACCTTTAAAGCCCTGAAAAATAGTTTGAAAAAACTGACCTACAGCTAGTTGTAGGTTTGATTTAATATGTTAACTCATCTTCGGAACTGGGGATGAATTTTTGGACTGGTCTTTCTGTCTTATCTTTTCTGGCCTGTCCTAAGTCCTGTTCTCAGCAGCAGGGACTCTGCAAGCAGGCAGACTTAGCTTGTTTGGGGTGGGAGCTGGGCACTTTCTTCCTTGGAGATCCTGCTGGCTTGGCTGGCTTACAGTTTTTCTCCCCTGGCTAAACTCTTTTGCCTTTAAACCTTTTGCTTACACCTGCTTTAAACTGCATTTTGAAGCATTTGTGTTGGTACACAGACATGGGATATGCTGAAAAGCCAGAGGCAGAATGATCTGGAGTTCAAGGCCAGCCTGGTCTACATGGTGAATTCCAGGCCAGCTGCTACAGAAAGACACTGGATTCATTTGTGCTCTGGCACTTGGGTCAGCCTCGGTGGTGCATGGATTCTCCTGGGGTGCACTATGGGAACTGATCCTCAGGATGGCCTGGGTCAGTAAGTTCTCTTACATCTCAGGGGAGGCATCCTGAGATCGCTACAGTATGTTCAGCTATATTTGTCCTCTTAGGAGCTGGACAATAATATGATGCTTGTATCTGTTTCCTCCAAAGTCTTTCCCCTCCCTTCTTCCTCATACGAAGAAAAATGCAGCCCTGGGCCTGAACTGCTGCCCCATCAGGATGACCCCTTAGACTCTGCACATGTGAATGCCTGTGTGCACTATGGTGCACATAGAGACCAGAGAACAACTTGAAGTCAGTTCTCTCCTTTATAGGTTCTGGGGATTGAACTCAGGCTATCAGGCTTGATAGCAGATGTTTTTACCTGCTGAGCCACCTTGCCAGCCCCTGCTTTTATTCTTAGCCAAAAATCCCAGGTTGTTAACATAGGTCAAACTGCCAGAATCAGAAAGCAGCTTTATGTCCATTTTAATAAGCATAAGACTGAAACTAGCGTAATCAGTGAAATTAATTATTTTCAATATGTTCAGATTTTAATTTATAAGAAAAATGTGCTCCACAGCTAAAGATTCTCGGTACTGTGTAAACTGTAAAAAATGTTAAATGTTATTATTTTGACTGTTTTAAATTATAGAGTCATATTTTATTCTAATTAGAATTTTCATCAAGGTGTTGGGATTTTGTTTTGTTTTGTTTTGTTTTGTTTTAAACTAATTTGTCGCAACATTGTGTCAAGCCACAGTATTTATTTTATGAAACTGCTGTGAATGTATAAACATATGCTTAATGCTAAGGGGATGTCTTATGGTATTAATGAAGAAAATAAAAGGGTTAAGATTTTGGCTAAAATAATAGAGATTTATATATGAAGAATAAAATGGCTGAATATTTCCAGAATACAAGGAATAATGATGTTATTTGAGCAAGTTTGGTAAAGATCTGAGTAGAATTTTAGAGATATGAAGTTATTATTATAAAAATAGCTGTTATAGCCAAAATTTTCAGTCTACTCCTCTGGCTTGTACTGCATACCCAGTTACAGTCTTCGATGAAATGGAGGCAAATAAGTATTGGGTTACCTATGGCTACTGAAAAATGACCTTTATGTTTCTCTGTATTATACAAGTGTCACTTTGAATATTCCTTTTGCTGATAACAAGATAATTTGGCTCAAGAAAAGCTAGGTTTTACCTCCTTGAAACAGAGGTATACTGTCCAGAAGGAGACAGTTTCAGTGAGCCTGGTCTGAATCCTGTTCAGTTTATTTCCTGTCTATAAGTATGTGATACAGCTCCCCACTTCAGGAAAAAAAAAATGTGTAAGTCAAAATATGGGAGCCTGGGGAAGAAAGAAAAGAAAACAAAACAACAACAATAAAAAAAAAAAAACACTGCTTCTGTTTGTAGTAAAACAACCTTTGTTTAAGATAACCTAAAATTGTTTTAAATCTCTTTCATGAACTATGCCTGCTTAACCTATGATGTTAAATCTCTTCCATTCAATGCTTATTCAAGGCTGCTTAGGTTTTTTTCAAGCTCTAGCTAAATATTACTCAGTAACTGAAGGTATCAGACTGGTGCAACTAACCTTCTTGGATGGTTAATAAAAGCCCATACTAATCTGTTCAAAGGGACTTAAAGGACAGTTTGATTCCTTGTCCTCTGAGGTCAACTAGGAGGCTGTGTGGGCACCTCTGAAAATGTCCTGTAACTGTGGTGAGTCACCTGTCTCCTTGTTCAGAGAGGAAAGGAGGCCATGAAAGGACACAAACCAGTGTCCAGTTTATAAAAAGGAAGGTCAAGGCCAGGCGTCGTGGTGCACGCCTTTAATCCCAGTGCTTGGGAGACAGAGGCAGGTGGATCTCTGTGAGTTCAAGGCTATCCTGGTCTACAGAGTGGGCTCCAGACCACATGGGACTAAAGGGAGACCCTGTAAAAAAAAAAAAAAAAAAAAAGGAAGGTCAGCACAAAAGAAATATCTCTTCCCCAGTCAAGCAAGACCTGACTTATCCTCATATAGGTGGAACTGGTAAAAGACCAAAGGAGCCCAGGACTCCTCCAAAGCCTGAGTGAACCCTGAGAATCAACTCCTGAACTGATCTTGAGAAAAACAAACCATGGGTAATCTGGGCCAACTGTATTGTTTTAAACACCCTAAAGGAAAGAACAACCAAAGATTAAAGTAATCCGTATATTTCTTTTAAAGCCTGAGAATTGTGCTTCCCATACACTAGACTTAGAAGTTCACATAAGATATTGTTTATCAGGTATAAAAATTCAGCCATTGGCCTAGCTCTCCAATACAGTGCTATTTGCAGCAGAAAAGGACAAGTCCACTACTGTTGCCAAAATTAAATGACAAAATTCTTCTCTCTATGTCTAGAAGCCATTTAAGGTGAACCTCACACTGTAACTCCAGGTACTCCAACAGCTCAGATCCTGAGTCCAGCCATCATGACATGAGAAATAAGGAGAAACCCAATAAATGGATGCTTTTGGAAGCCCTCATCAAGAAATTCTAATGGGCTTTAAATTGGATTTTAATTCACCCTAGTCTTACTTCTCCAGGTTCCCTGCCTAGAACATGTGCCTAAGTATACTCTTGCCTTTACTTCTTCACAGGCACCAGTCAAGGACTTTCTTGTGGGAGGGGGGTCCTTTTGGATAAACCCACTGAAGTAGTAACCCCCTGGCCACACACATCATCCCTGTACAACATGGAAGAAGCCAGAGTAACTGGCACCCAAATTCCATATTTGCAATTAAGGTTACCTCCTCAGAGGAAGAGTAATAAAAATAGGTGGTAGAGATTAACTAGGCTGTTAACCACGACCACCACCCCCAGATGATCTGTTTCTTTCTCAGCTAAGAGCTGAAGATTTTCCTGGATCTACCAGTAAACTTATCCCTGCCAGAGACTAGAGGTGCCAAAATTATCAGAAAGGGGAGGTGTCTGTGCTGTTTTGATCCAACACAGTTAGAGAAAATATGAAAATGAAAGAGGGTAAAACCCCTCAAACTGGTACCAGTCGCTCTTTTCATGGTTTCCGTGGCTCACCACCCTATTAACGGCTATAGCTGGGCCTCTCTTATCCTACTGCTTGAAGTTAAAATCAGCACTTGCATTTCAACTACTAAAATAATCACCCTGTCAGCCTAATACCAACCCACAATTAAACATGAAACAATTATTTGATTCATATGTCCTAAAACCAGTGGGAAATATTATGGCTGAAGTGACTCCACTTTGTACACTTGAAACTCATTCTTAGCTCAAGGTTGCAAAAAAAAAAAATTCCAGGCACCCCCTACCCCTTCCTCTTTCCCCCAAATATGCTTCTAACCATCTGTTTGCTCCAACCTTGATAAAACATAGACATGATTAACTACTGGTTTGGGCTTATGTAACTTGCTTATTCTGCTTAAAGGCACCCTGACATTTTCTAGGTGGGGCAGAAGTGCAAGGCAGTTGTGGTTGTGGAGCTTGTGCCTTTTGCCTTTTAAGTTACCCTCCCCTCCTCACTCCATGCAGCAGTTTCAGATTAGAAAGTGAGACTGTCTTCCCAAGAAGTGCTGCTTCAATAAATTTGGTTGCTCTAAATCTGAATTGAGTCTGGTGGTCTTTCCTGGTGGTCTCAAAGTCTGTAACAAGGGCAGGACCCTCTTCCCATTCTCTCAGATGCCAGTCTTGTTCACCTCCACCTATCCCTCACACAGCAGCCCCAGAACAAGCCAGCATTTCCAAAAATAAATCACCTACCTAACTCCTTGAGCAGTATTCTAGTTTGTCTTTAATTGCTGTGACAAAATACTGACCAATACTAACTTAGGGAGGAAAGGGTTTATTTAGCTTACATCTCCCAGGTTCATCATTTAGGGAGCCCAAGGTACGAACTCAGGGCAGGAACCTGGAGGCAAGAACTAAAGCACAGCCCATGGAGGAAACTGATTACTGGCTTGGTCCTCCAACCCATGTTAAGCCTGCTTTCTTATACAATACAGGACCACCTCCCCACAGGTGGCACCACCCACAGTGGGCTGACCCATCACACATCACCCAACAATCAGGAAAATAACCCCCAGACATGGCCACAGGCCAGTCCAATGGAGGCAATTCTCCAAATGAGGCTCCCTCAACCCAGGTGTTTCAAGTTGACTAAGCTAAGCTATCTGGCATAACTGACCCTGTCAACTTGAGATACAAAATACATCACTATTAAATCATATTTTTTCCATTTCTTTTCCACAAGATATGCTCTTAACATCACAATATAAAACATTAGACCAAACTGAGTACTGTCTTATTTCAAGTGGAAGAATTAGGCACACCTTAGCAAAACTTAAGTCCAGCAAAGTAGCTCAAGGCTGGACATCTGATTTTTGCTCATGATCTTCTGGGCTCCAAAGGGTTTAGGCAGCTCCACTTCTCTGACTCTGCCATACACAGTGCACACAGCTCATCTCACAGGCCCATGTGACCTTCATTCCACACCTGCTGCTGCCCTTGGTGGTTGTCCTATCATCTTGACACCTCCAAAAATCCAGGGTCTCCACTGACACTGAGGCTGTACCTTCACTGCTGGGCTCTTCTTTTTTTTTCCTGTTTGCAGTATCATACACGATCATCAGACTGCTGCTAGAATGTTCGCACCTTACTGAAAATTCTAAACCCAGGAAGTCTTCTCGCTGGAAATTTACTTTGGGTCATGGTCCGGCTGTCTGGTACAAACCAATGGACTCTTCTAACCTCTCCATGTGCAAAGCCTCAGAGTCTCTTCATGACCCCTGCAATCCTAGGGTCTTCACTGCAACTGAGGTGCACTTTCATCAACGGTCTTTCCTGGCCTCTCACAGTGCCAAGCCTCAGCTGCTCTCTGTGACCCCTTCACGCTTTCAAACCAAAACCATGTGAGAGACTCTTACCCATTACTGAGTAATGCTTCCAGCTTGATATGGAGGCTCAGGCCTTCTCTGAACCACAGCTTCTGTGTGTTGACCCTAAAGAAATATTTCCCAGATTTCACCACAGTGACGCTGGTCTCTTGTTACTTACTTACAGCTGATTTTTCAGCCCCATATAACCAATTATCCTAGTAAAGCAAAGTTTTCACTTCAGGTTCTGGTCTCTCTTAATCACAGTTGATTCTTCAGCCCCAGATGACCAGAAGCCACAGGGTCTCAATTGAAAATATCACACAACAGCCCTGATAGATTCTGCTTCCCTTTGAACTTTACAAGCTAGGCCTCCATCATCTGCAATTTTTTCAACATAACTTTCAAACTCAACAGAAAAAAAAACTCTAAACACTCAATGGCTTTTCTAGCCCAAAGTTCCAAATGCTTCCATAATCCTTCCAAAAATAACTGGGTCAGGTCTGTCACAATAATACCCCACAATCCTGGTACCAATTTCTGTTATAGTTTACTGTCAATTGCTGTGACAAAATACTCTGGCCAATACCAATTTGGGAGGAAAGGGTTGATTTAGCTCACATCCCCCAGGTTCATCACTTAGGGAGCCCAAGGTAGGAACTCAGGGCAGGAACCTGGAGGCAAGAGCTGAAGCACACACAGGCCATGGAGGAATGCTGCTTACTGGCTTGGTCCTCCAGCCCATGCTCAGCCTGCTTTCTTATACAGTACAGGACTATCTGCCCAGGGGAGGCACCCAGTGATCTGGGTCTTCCTATATCACCCAACAATAAAGAAAATATCCCCCAGACATGACCACAGGCCAGTCCAATGGAGGCAATTCTCCAATTGAGGCTCCCTCAACCCAGGTGTGTCCACAACTGAAGCTATCCAACACAAACAGCTTCCCATTCCACCCAAAGAAAACCCAACTAACTCCTTGCCCTGTTTTAGAAGACTGAGGCTGCGTGACCTAACATTCATCTTTCCATTCTCCCAGTTTCAAACTCACTCTCCCTTCCTCATAAGAACTTTAGCAGCATAAGAAAATCAGTTTATTTCTCTACTTCAAAAATATCAACTCCTTCACATCTTAAAGAGAACTAGGCTCAAGTTTCCTCTCATTTTCTTCTCTCAGCCTAAAATATTCTCCTGCTCCTTCTCTGCGTGGCTGGGGCCTCCTCTTCATGATGCCTCCACAGAGAAGCTATCCATGACCACTCTCAGTAGCTTTCTCCTTGGCATGATCAGCTAACATTGAACACTGTTTCCTGCACAGAGCTCACTATAATATGTAACAGTCAAGTGGGTTTCTTTCATTTACTAATTTATTGATTCTATCCTCAACCAAACTGAATTCTGAGAGCCATGGATGTTAACTTCCATTTATACACCTGTGGATTAGGCCACTCCCTTATTCCATAATTAGCTCCTAGGAAAATGTCAGCTAAAGATGGAAGAGAGGAGGGGAGGAGAGGGAAGGAGGGGAGGAAATGGAGGGAAGGATGAGAAGTGCAGAGGGGAGAAGGAAAAAGAATCGGAGGGGAGGGCAGGGGAGAGGAGAGAAGAATGAATTAGCCCACATGTAACAAACACTAAAACGAAGACATGGACGAACAACAGTAGGCCTGACCGTACTTTCAATATCTTTAAAGTCTGAAATGCTAGTTGAATTGAATTCTTTGTAATGTGAAGTATTTTTTACATGCATTTTCCTAAAATCAGAGAAGGGCACCAGGAAAGAATTAGGAACAAGTTTTGGATCACGTTGTCCCGACCCCCAACTAGCCTCGCACCCTGTTTGACTGGTTGACCTACTGAAAGCATGGGGTGCGAGGCGCCTGGCCCTCTCCTTACTGCAGCTTTCCTGGACTTGATTTATGTAGCAATCGTTTCTTATTAGCCAAGGGTCCCTTCTTGTCTGTGGCTCAGGCAGAAGTTTCCACACTTTCCACCAAACCCTGTGAGGCCTCCCGGAGCACATAGAACATCTGGCAATGTCTTGAAATTATGTGCATGGATGCTGCAAAGGTGTTCCCATATATTACTTTCCTGTTCTATGGGGATAAACATTATTTTTAGTTGAAATCACTTTTCTCACTTGTCCCAGGTCAAAGGAAGTTCATTTTCCCACTTTAATTTTCCTCAATCATATTTTTAAATTTCATCTCATTTTAAAGTACACCCTTTTAAATGTACTGTTTTATGTAGATATGTAGCTATCTATTTGGATAGTGTGAACATGTACCAATACAAATGGCTATAATCCATATTCGTGTCAACATGACTGCAGTGGCATATCTTGCTAAGCCAGTCTTTATTGTGGCTTGCAGGATTCACAGCTGGGCAAGGTTGATTGCAAGTTTCTTCTCATAGCATGCATAGTGTCTTCTAGTACTATGAAAGCTGAGCAGTAGAGATGCAGCTTCAAGGTCAGTACTAGGCTTTTTTTCAGGCTTGTTCTACAACTCACATATGTAGGCTCATTAACAATAGGGTCTTACCATAAATTTCTTGAGGTCAACCAAGACCAATGGCAATAGCCAGTATTGTTTGGGGGTCTGTGGTACCTTCCTGGTTAACAACTCCAAAAGAGGGAGCCTACTTCTGGCATTGTGCTTTTCACTTATACAGGATCTATTTACTGGGTTTATACGTGTGGCCTTTGGAATATAGTTAGGATTAGACTGCACCCTCATGAATGATTACTGTGTAGTTTTATAAAGAGTGTGGCTATGCAGCCCCTCCCCCCCACCACACACACACACACACACACACACACACACACACACACATATTCCACCTCTTGCCATATTGTACTCTGCTAACTGAAGACTGCCAGAAAGAGCTCTCACCAGAAGCAGATCCTAGATCTTGGACCATAACTATGAGCTAAACTAAAATTTAATTCTTTTTACTTTACTTAGTCTGTGGTATTGAGTTATTAGCAACTGAAAATAGATCCAAGAAAGGACATAAAAAAATCATACAAAAGAATGATGATTGCAAGTCTTTAAAATGTTAAGTCTAAATGAAAAAAAATTGAAGTTAAAATCAAGCCAAAAAGATTTTCTTGAAAAAAAAGTTAGTGGAATATATCATTTAAATCTCCAAAACACTTTGAAAAGGAATACTTTCTCCAAGAAAATCTAGAAAACTATCTGGTGAGTAATCTCAGCTCTGTTATAAATATTTCTTCATTAACTTATTGCCTTCACAATCTATATTTTTTTTATTTTAATTTATCTTAAACTAACTATAATTTCTCATTTTTCACTTTCTCATTTCCCTCTAGGAAGAAAAAAAGTACCTTTGAGTCAGGGGAGATACTACTCCACAAATAGTTTTCCTAGTTCATATGAGGTGTAGTAAGCTCCAAAATATTTCCTATTAGTGCCTGGGCAAAGGGTCATTTTATGGAAAGAGATGCTTGGGAGTTGTGCTGTGATTGGACTGAAAATATAGTGAACTTGAACATGCGTAAAGAAAACTGGGGCAGAGATGGTATGAAGACAGTTCAAGCAGTAGAAGGACGAAAGGAAGAGGTGGACACAGTGAGGGGTGTGCTCTGGCTTTATAAAGTCTGTTAACATAGTCTCCATTTGCTCTTAGTAGCAGTAGGGTCTGTGGTGGTTGAATGAGAATGCCCCCCAGAGGCTCCAAGTATTGAGACATTTTGTCCCTGGTCAGTGACGCTACTTTGGGAGGTCTTAGAGCCCGCAGCAATGCTGGAGGAAGCACGTCAGCAGAGATGATCTTAGAGAGTTGGATTGTTGGATTTCCATCTGCACTCGGCTTCAAGACGTGAGGTCTGCTTTCTGCTCCTCTTGCCACCATGCCTGCCTTCCGTGATGTACCCTAATTTATCTGGAACCATAAGCTCAAATAAGTTCCCTTGTTCACAATATTTTATCACAGTAACAGAAAAGTAACTAATATGGGATCTAAACCCTATTTTTCTAGGTAAGGTAAGGATCATATGTAGATAGAACAATAAGAAGATGATCAAGGAGCTAGAGAGATGGCTCAGCGGTTAAGAGCACTGACTGCTCTTGCAGAGGACCCCAGTTCGATTCCTAATACCCACATGGTGGCTAAGAACCATCTTTAGTGCCAGGCAGAGGCAGGTGGATCTCTGTGAGTTCAAGACCAGCCTGGTCCACATAGCAAATTCCAGCCCAGCTGGGGCTACAGGGAGATCCTGTCTGTCTGAAAAACACCAAAAAAAAGCAGAATAAGAAGAAGTTGATCCAGCAAATCTGACGTAAGGAAATGAGAGAACATTTTCTTGATTAATTAGTCAGTTTGGTTTTATTTGTTTTGGCTTTTGTGGTTACTGTTGTTGTTGTTGCCTATTTGTGATTTTATTCATTTTTTAATTGGCACATAAAATGAGTATCACTATCACATTTTCTTTTTAGTGTTTTCTTTATTACTTTTATGTGTATGAGTGCATTGCCTGCATGTATGTACATTTGCCATGTTATCCAATGCCTGTGGAGGCCAGAGGAGGGCATCAGATCTCCTAGAACTGAAGCTATGGATACCTCTTTTTTTTTAAGCCAATTTTTTTTTGGTCTTTTTGAGACAGGGTCTCCCTGTAGCCCCAGCTGTCCTGGAACTCATTCTGTAGACCAGTCTGGCCTTGAACTCGCAAAGATCCGCCTGCCTCTGCCTACTGAGTGCTAGGATTAAAGGCATGCGCCACCACGCCCGGCCTTAAGCCAATTTTTATTGAAGCTTTGTGCATTTCATACAAAATTTCCAATCAAAAATAAAAATAAACAAAAAAAAAACAAAGAAAAATAAAATTTCCAATCAAGTTTAGTCCCATTCCCCGTTCCTTGCCCCCCAGGCCTCATGCATTCCATCATACATCTTAAGCCTTATCTAGTCAAGCAATTGTACCTAGATGTCCTTCAGTGCAAGTTCATGGCTGGGGTCTAGTCAGCCTATCTAGGTATAGTAAGGCCTACTCTCTTTCATCCATCAGTCATCAATCTCCAACCGTTCCCAGACTGGAGCCGGCCTGTGCCCATTTCTCTTGCTCCACTCTGGGCCCTTGTCTGACTGAGTCGGCATGGGTCTTGTGCTCGGCACTACCATACCAAAAGGTTCACATGTGCAAGCTTCCACTGTCCTAGAAGCCTCTGCTTCACTACATTCATGGTCTGGCTCTTTTTTTTTCTAATAAAAAAAATTGTATTTACTTGGAAACATTCAGAATGTTAACAAAACAGCTACATCTTTTTTCCAATTACAGAGTGGTATTCAGTTAACAGAACAACAATGATTTTCATATAAGCTACATCAGAGACAACTGAAGATGAAAAAACTACCGTCCCCATACATAACTAATTTGTGCTGTGCACCAACCAGAACCTGCTTTAAATTTCCATGCCAATTTACAAACCCATACTGTACCAGGCAAGGTTAGTGGCTATTGAGATATCGCCAGGACAGGGCTATCTAAAGACACATTCGGTAACGTGTTAACTATACAAAAAAAGACACTGTACAGTTTAAAAATAAGTCTTACACAGACTTATATTTCAATGGACATCTCTTAACCACCATGTGGCTGCTGAAAACCAAACCCAGGACCTCTGCAAGAGCTGTCAGTGCTCTTAACCACATCCACATTTTCTTTTGTGTGGGGGGATGTGCATGTTGTTTGCGTATGTGGGTGTGTGAGCATGGACCTGTGGAGGCCAGAGGTAGACATCAGTAGTCAGTTGCTCTCCATCTATTTTTTGAGGCAAGGTCTCTCACTCAACCTGGAGCTCACCAATTCAGCTAGACTGACTAGTCAACAAGCTTTCCCATCCCACTGCCAAGAATCCTCCTGTCTCCCCTTTCCAGCACCGGAGTTACAAGCATCTGTCACCATGCTCAGCTTTTCATGAGTGCGGGGCTCGAACTCAGGTCTACATGCTGGGAGGCATGCATTTTTCTGACCAATCTCCTCAGCCCCCATTTTGACATATATATATATATATATATATATATGTCATATATATATGTCATATATATATATATGTCATATATATATATGTCATTATATGTATATATATATATATATATATATAATTGTACATTGTTCCTATTTATTCCCCTATGGTCCCCTCCTTTCTTACCTAAGATGGTACCTCCTTCTATTTTCTTTTTCTTTTTTTTCTTCTTTTTGTTTTTGGTCTTTTTGAGATAGAGTCTACCTCTACCTGGAATTCACTATGTAGAGCAGACTGGCCTCAGAACTCATAGAGATCTGCCTGTTTCTGCCCTCTGAGTGCTGCAATTAAAGCCATGTACCATACTCATCTCCCTTCTATTTTATGTCATTCATAGATGACATAGATAGTAGATAGATATAGATAGATACTTCATGAGAGAAAACACTTATTTTAAAGACGCAGAAGAAGAAACAATCCAGAAGAACTTAGCAACCATAACAGTTTAAAGAAGAATCAAAAGAGAAGAGATTCCAAATTGCCACCGATTTTTATGGAAGAAACAGAAGTGGGGAGATTTGAGAGAGAGTAGACTTGTCTATGTCTGGGATGTTGAAACTGGAGACAGAGTTTGAGGGAAACCATTCTTTCCAGTAATGACTGGTCATGAGACATACAGAGTGGGAGGAACAGAGGAAATGTGAAACACAGCCTTACATTTCCCTGCCTCATTCCTTGGTATAAGAATTGGAGCCTGACTCTCAGAAAATTTTCTGAGCTCTTCATCAAGGAAGTTTAAATCATAAAACAGTTAAAGTATGAATTGACAAGAATTCCAATGTCTTGAACATATAATTCAACAGCTATATGCTATTGCTAGTTAGAGTAATTTTCAAGGCATGCAGCATTAGTTCTGCACAAAGATTTGCTGCATATGTTTTTCTTCTAGAAAATTAATAATTTTGGCAATGTGTTTGTGATGTTCTTTCTAACATGTGTCATAGAAGGATACTGTTGCAACTCCTGCTTTGTGTATTCTGGCTCACAACAATGATTTCTCACATACTAAGTTTGAAATCTAAATCATGGATTTAGCTATAGCTGTTGCCAGACAGCAATATAGCAGACTTAGGATAAAGTTCATAAATTTGTGTTGTCATTTTGAATTTTTAACTTTATTCAGGAAAAAAAAAGAACCTGCACAATCTTGGGGTTGCAAACCTATGAGGTACAGACTAATATTTTATCGCTGATGATTTTGCTAGTCCTGAAAGATCTGCAGGGTATGTGCTACTGAAACAGCTCATTCCCAAATGAAGCAATAAATCTAGGATTGACAGCTCTACAAATCCATCACCAGGTCAAAGAGGCATTGTGCTCAGTGCCACAGCCTTCAGGTAATTGGAGAATCAGAAGGAAATGGTGGAATGACAGGACCCCCCTGTTGGGAAAGCCACCAGAGATCATTTCTAGATTATAATTTGTTCAAAATTTGCCAGGTCTGGGAATATATCAGCAATCTTCAAGTGTTCTTAATGTTAATCCCAGAACTCATTAAAAACTTAACCTGTCACATAAATACATGCAGGTTATCCCCTTAAATAACAGCACTGAGAACTGCATGATTGTTTTTCAAATTAATTTCCAAGAAGAACTAATGTGACTCATGGTCTTGAGGCAAATTATAAGTTTTAAAGATTTTTTTAATGAAGCCTTCTTTGTGCCAACTTACATATTTAAGGGTTTGGCTTTAAATGGCATGCAATCAAATACTGTCCTTAGTCTGTACCCCAGAAGAGAACTTACATTTGAAAATCTGCATTTAGTGAAATAAATGCAATTGTATTTTGGAAATATCAGTCACTGAAGTTACAAAAAATTATGAATTTATTAGTGATCATTTTTCTTCAAATTCTCCATAATTTCGCTTTCCAATAAAATTCTCAAAACACCAAAACACCTCCCAAGAAGTCATCATTGTAATTCTTTTATGTATGTGTTCATGCGTATGTGTTTGCGAGCATATACATGTCTGTCTGTCTGACTGTGAAGTCGATCTCCACTTTTATTTTTCGAATTGCATGTGTATGATGGGACTGGGGGGCACATGCCATGACACACCTGTGGGAGCCAAAGAAGAGAGCTGTGGAGTCAGCTGGCTCCTTCTTTTACATGGGCTCTGGACATCCAACTCCGTGTATCAAGCTTGTGTGACCAGTGCTTTACCCACTGAGCCATCCTGCTGGTTCTCCACTTTATTTTTTGAGACAAGGTCTCTCACTGAACCCAGAGCTCACCAATTTGGCCAAACTGGCTGGTCGGAGAGCTCCAGGGACTTCCCCAGTACTGGGATTATAGACACACTACTTCTTCACACGCTTTCTTCATAAAAGTGCTACAGAACCAACTCACAACCTCATACTTATGCACCAAGCACTTTACTGGCTGAGTCATCTCCGCAGGCTCCATCTTTATAAATCTTACTAAAGGTAGGCAAGTATTTCTGATGACAGTATATGTTGTTGGTTGTGGAGATGTGTATACCTACTCTGTAATGCTCCCTTTGGGTTACTGGGACATCATTAGGGAGAAAATGGCAAACTGTTTCCAGAAAACTAATTCTCAACTACATTTTTTGAGATTAAAAGATGTCTTTCGGCTTAAAAAGAAATGGAAATATACAAAGACATAAAATCAAATTGGGGATATAACTTGAAATCTTTCTTTTAAACAACTGTTAGTACTAGAGCTGCAAAAGTTTAGCCAGAAGAGATTATCATTTACACAAGTTTTGTTTAAGCCTTTTTTCCAGAAGGCAGTTTCTCAATACCTCATAGAGGATGGCATGATTTAATGAAGAGCTTTAAGGCAGTGAGCTCCTTTTCCCTGTCAGTGGCATCAAGAAAAGAAAGAAGGAAGGAAGGAAGGAAGGAAGGAAGGAAGGAAGGAAGGAAGGAAGGAAGGAAGAAAGAAAGAAAGAAAGAAAGAAAGAAAGAAAGAAAGAAAGAAAGAAAGAAAGAAAGAAAGAAAGAAAGAAAGAAAGAAAGAAAGAAAGGCTGTTTGGGTATTTTACATAAATCTGTGAAATTACTGCCTAGAAGATATGATTATAAACAAGTAAAAAAAAATCAAACATACCAGGGGCTGGAGGGATTGCCTAGAGGTTAAGAGCTCTGACCGCTCTTGCAGAGGATCCGGGTTCGATCCCCAGCACCAACATGGTGGCTGAGAACCGTCTGTAACTCCAATTCCAGAATTCCAGTTCCAGAGGAATCCGAGACCCTCTTCCGACCTCCGCGGCATTACACGACACGGGTGCACAAACCTACATGCAGACAGTACATTCATACACATAGAAAATAAATAAATAAAATTTTAAAAAATCAAACATACCTAACTCTAAGGTGGTTCAACACAGAATCTGATATATGAAACCTGGGAACACTGATTAAACAGACTACCATGAAGGATTTTTCACAGAAAACCAGCAACATCTACTGTCTAGAGATGAAATAGCAAAGGAAGCCATTTCAAACCCCATTCAAATGCCCTGGGAAGTGGCGAGCTGTCCCAGGTGCAGCTGAGACTGGGAACTGGGATGAGCCTTGCATGAAGAGAGGTCTGCAGAGAGGGAAGGGTGGGGGTGAGAGGAGACAGAAAGACTTCCTGGTATTTTTTTTTAATTTAATTTTTTTTATTGATGCTTTGTGCATTTCATACAGTCATTTTCCAATTCAGATCAGGCATTTTTCCCTTTCCCTTCCCCCCCACCCCACCCCATCCCAGATCATGTTTCTGCCTTAACTATCTGCATCTTTCTGTTGTTGTTTTTTTTTTTCCTTTTTTAGGCTATAAGTGATAATCCATGAGTACAAGCTCCTTCGTGCAAAACCAATATACAGGCTGTTGTGTCCAAACCCCACAGCCCCACATCCGCGGGGGGTGACATTGTTGTTTGTTTCAATCAAGTTGATCAAATGAGTGTCCAGATATATGTGCTGTATTTTCACCATTCACCCAATCACCCCTTTACATCCTACCACGCCCCCTCTTCCGCAGTTTTCCCTAGGCTAAGAAAAGGGGCACAGGTGGATGAGAAGTAAAACAGTCCACTCTCTCTGGAGCTGTGACTTGGACTCTGGTCAATTCTGGCTGTTTCCTTTCATGGGCTGACAGTTTGTCCGGGGTAACCTTTCGATCCTACTAATGAAGCACAAGCAATTAGATATATAGGTATTTAGCAGCACTAATAGGTATGGTAGGTTACTTTGGCATAGACACATATGTTTGGATGATATGTTAATCCATGAATTACATTTTTCCCCCTGTTAAATATGACAGGGTCTTACGTGGCTTATAACATCTCCTAACCTGTAAAGGATGTAAGCTTGTGGCATCAGCCATGGGTTATTCCTCCAAGGAGAGAGCCAATAGCCAATTAGATTTGGGATATACAGGCACATGGCTGCCTCTGCTGCACAGTATTTCCAGGCAGGTGAGGTGTAGCTGGTGCTGACGGTGGAGTCCTGCTTGAATCAGGGAGACCCGTATTTGCTTTATTGTTTAGTGGCGCTTTGGTAACACTCTCTGGCATTCCAGAGGCATATGTACACTTGAATTGCGGTCTCAATACATCCCTCCCGATGTTTCAGGTCTTCGGCAGCAGGGTCTTATCGCCTCTCCTCTCTGCAGGTATCATCCAACTTAGGGGCAAGGAGCCCTTACCTTTTGTGGGGCCTTGGATCCCTGGCCAACATCCCCCTGGTAGAACAATCCATTGCTGATGTCAAGCTGTCCTGCATTAATATACTTTGCCTAAGTGCATAGCCTAAGGACTTTAGTATTATATTTGGTTCTGAACAGGTAATAATCCTTTTCACAGTTCTTTATGTCTATTGTCAATTAAAAAGGCATTTACTTCCTGGTATTTTTTACAGGTGCAGCAAAGCTGTAAAAAAATTACCAAGCAGCGAGGGAGGAAGACAGGATGCTGGGGCAAGTGTCACCAGCAAGGGGTATTTTTTCTCTGAGCCCCGAGTTCTTTGCAGAGGAAATATCTATTCTGTGCCATTTGCTTGAGGTCTCTGTGCTCTCTGCCTGTGCAGCTGTCCTCCCTAATTAAGCCTCCTGCAAATCTGTTGGAGCTAGAAGCTGACAAACGTAGAATTTCTATGTGTACGCAACTTTCTGCCAGCATCAATGATGCAGTGTTTTAACATTTCCTGCATAAATCAAGGAACTTCTGACTTTGAGAAAATATAATCAATACAACTACACTGACCCTTATGTCCCACCCAGTTTATCTTTAACAGAGGAGGAGATCGAAGTTAGGAATATTAGTGTGACTTTGGGGTCACCCGACTTGGAAGTGACCATGCCCAAATGGAGTCCTTGTTCGTTGATCAGTCCCAGTAAGAATGAGTTTTCCATAGCTGGGCGTGGTGGCACACGCCTTTAATCCTAGAACTTGGGAGGCAGAGGCAGGCGGATCTTTGTGAGTTCAAGGCCAGCCTGGTCTACAGAGCGAATTCCAGGACAGCTGGGGCTACCGGGATACCCTGTCTCGAAAGACTAAAAAAAAAAAAAAAAAAAAGAATGAATTTTCCCACGCTCTTCAAACATGGTTCTTTTTGTTCTTTATTTGTTTATTTTTAAGGGATTCTACAATATAAGGGCACAGTTGTTTTCAGATCACATTGACGTTGCTCAGTTTACCATACAAAAATGTTTCTATCCCCAGTCTGTTTTATTTGATTTTCATGTGTTTGAAGACTTCCAGAGGTTTTCATAAAAATGTTATGCTTTCTTCATTTGGGGAGATATTTGGGGAAAGTCTGACTCTGATAGGAATACACAACCAAAAGAAAATAAAATCAACACTTATCTATAAGTCAATGTATTTACTGTATTGATTGTAATTTGTTTATTAAAAGAATAAACTGATTCACTGCAAGTTTTATGCTTCAAGTCTTTTTAACATAATATAAAAATGAAACACCTGATGTTTTACCTTAATTCTTTGTATCTTTATTCAACTTTCTCTAATGTTATCATTCATTTAGAATGAAACTTCTTGGAAGATCAGTGAATGGTTTTTGTTTTCTTGTAAAGCAAGCAGCTTAGGAAAAACTGGGTGCTTACCTTTCAGAAAAATTCTCTAAGTACTGATTTTCACTGATCAACAGTCTAAAGATTTCTTTTCTCTGACACTTCATATTCTTATTTTAAGTATACAATCCCCCTAGATGGCAGGTACCAAAAATGTCTTTTTATTTTCATGTTTTTACTTTTAAATATTTTACATGTTCTCCTTTTTTCCCAAAAAAAACATCTGGAGAGCAAATTTCAAATGTCAGAATCGTCAACCATCATATTGTTTTTATTTAAATACTTTCCAAAGAAGAAAGAACAGGGCCAAAGTAGTTTTCCAAATCCTTCCTAGATTTTGAAGTAAACATGTTGAATTTTAACTGAGCATTGGAAGACACCAAAATTCAAGGAATTTTCTTGCTATTTTTAGGGTCTGAAAATTGGCAGACTGCAAAGAATCATCCTTTCTGTTATTTGTTGGCCTCTGCCAAGGTACATTCAGACCCTCCAAATCACCCTTCTTTGCTTCATACATTATTAACTGAGCTTCTTGTTCTTGCTGATCAAACAAAATGGCTTCTAACCAAATTCTGGCTAGGGGTCCCTATTTCCTCTGCTGTCCTATGTGCCACTCTGTCTTCCTGCTTCCCCCCTGAAGTCCTTTTCTAGCCTCCTTTACTCCTCTTAGAAATGAATACCCAAGCCGGGCAAGCCTTTAATCCTAGCACTTGGGAGGCAGAGGCAGGTGGATCGCTGTGAGTTCAAGGCCAGCCTGGTCTACAGAACGAGCTCCATGATAGCTGGGACTAAAGGGAGACCCTATCTCAAAAATACCAAAAAAAAAAAAGAAAGAAAGAAAGAAATGAATACCCAAAAAAAAGAATCAATAGAAATGATATTTATCAATAGAATAAATTATTCATTATATATAGATATATAGTATAGTATAATATAATATATATATGGAGATCTGTGTCCTGGGTTACCTCCAGAGAGATCTCATTGTGGGAGTCCTCTATGGGACTGAGTGTTTGGTGGGGACTTCTTATTTGCTTTTCCCATGTTATTGATTATTCTTTGTGCTTTTGGAAAGTGGATTTGATTCCTTTTGTTTGTGATCTGACATGAAATTCAAGTGTTTCTTCTTGCAAAAAAAAATTTAAAAGAAAGAAAGAAAAAGGAAGGAATACCTTTTCTCAATTTCTTAAGATGACCCTGATCTCAGGGTAACTGCGCTGCAGTAGGCCCTCCTTCCTCCTCCCAATAATCCCTGCAAGCAGTCCCTCCTTAGGAAGTCCAGATTTGTGTTTTATTTGACAAACACACTAATTCTTATTAAAGCTGAGGGAATTTGACTAAATGAAATATTCGGAATATGAAATAAAATCTTGCTCTAGAAGAAAAACCATACAATTTTCTTAAGAGTATTCATATTATTCCTGGGTTTGTTTCTTTGTTTTTCTTTACTTAAAAACAAAATTGAAAGACTTTGGAAGATCAGGCTTCCTGGAAAATGTTTTCATCCAAATAAATTAAAACTGAAATTATTATCTACTTTCATAAATTCTATCAAAATTTCCAGCATTTTCTCCATTTTGTCCTGGAGCATCGGACTCCCCCAAATTTACCCAGATGTAAGCTTGATTTTATTGAGTAAAAGTACTTCTTTATTATTAACTCACTAAATATTCCTGCAACTCACTATATTGCACCAAGGTGAAAGAATTCTAAATAACTTCAGTCAAAATTCCTTTCAACATGCTCCACATTCAGTTGTTTATCAGAAAAGAAATGTAATTTTTCAATGACAAAAAACACATTGTAGGGCTCAGTGCTACCGCAAATCTTCAGGACATTTCTACAGCCAGAACTGACCAATACCATATGCCACATCGTGTAAACAAATATGTACCAATGGATTCAATTGTATAACCCACAGGAGGAAACAACAATGCCTAGTTAAGCAGATGTCTTTGAAGCATAATCACTTCTCTGGCAAGTCAGGAGGCAAAAACCCTTCAGTGTGTGGAAATAAGTTGGAAATCTTTATATACTATTATATATTATATATATATATACATATATATTAGTAAACAACAGTGAAACAGTTGCTTTTTAGAAACTTAACAGATCCAGGTAATGTGGACTAATTTAGTTAGGTCCTTTCACATATGTTGGGGAAAATCCATTCATTTCCCTTGACATTTGTTCTAGGCTCTGATCCAATGCCTATACACTATGGCTCATTTCTGCTGTGTCTATTGAAGGCTGCTAGCTATTTGTTCCTTAAATATTTATTGGTCTCCTACTGTGTGCTAGACACTACAGATACATTTACAAACAAAATATACAAGCATCTCTGCCCTTGTGGAACTTGCAATCTAGACACACACAAAAAAAGATAAATGAGTAAAAAAATACACAATGCTACATGTGTTTTGTGCTAAGAAAAAAAATAATAAAACAGGAAAAGGGAATCCAAAATGACATGAGGCAGGAGAATTTCAGGCACTGAAGAGAGAGTTTTTGAGTGAAGAACTCACAGAGATAAGGGAGACAGTCATGCAGATATCAGAGGCAAACATTCCTGGTAGAGGTAACAAGTGTAAAGGCCTAGAGAAAGGAACCTGCCCTAGGCAAAGGTAAATGCAGAGCTGTGATGATGAGGAAACTGAGAGCTTAAAATCTAGTCAAGGGGTTTAGGATTCAGATTGGCTAATATAGGAGAGAGAGAGAGAGAGAGAGAGAGAGAGAGAGAGAGAGAGAGAGAGATTGGAAGAAGATAGAAATGTGATTCTGTAGCATTTGAGAAGCAGAGGCAACAAAGTATATGGTAATATGGAAGGTTTAACAGGTGGGGGATAGGAATTGGGAGTTAGAACACTTCACAGATGACCTGAGAGTTGACTGTACCAAGTAGCAATGCTGCGGGAGCCCAGAGTTAGAACCGAAGAGGGGAAATGTGTGAATATTAAAAGTTTTATAGAAGCATATGAATATGTGTATTAGATAAATACGTGTGAGAATGATGTTCTGTTATTAGTTTATGGAATATAAAATATTTGGACTTGTAAACTAAATATATATTTCTCTGTGCATTAAAAATTTCCTCCAGAGCCAGGCACGGTAGCACATGCCTTTAATCACAGCACTTGGGAGGCAGAGGCAGGTGGATTTCTGTGCATTCAAGGCCAGCCTGGTCTACATAGCAAGCTCCAGGCCAGCTGGGACTAAAGGGAGACCCTGTCTCAAAAAGACCAAAACAAACAAATTTCCTCCATATGTATTATAAAGAAGAAATCTCCCCCTGCCCCCGTCCAGTGCATGTTCCCTCTTCCTTCTTGGTTATTTCTATGTTTCCTAGGTGTTGAGTTGTGATTACTCTCAAAATCAGGAAAAATAGCTTGTTGGATTCTTCTAAGTAAAAGTAATGGACTTGGGGTTGATGGGCTCATGACAGGCCACTCCCCACTCACAGGGTGACGGTGAGACCTTGGGGTGGGGGTCTGGAGGGTGAGGCAGCTTGCTAAGCCAGTGCAGTAGATCACCCGGCATGAGGAAGGGAGGTCCTGGGCATCCTTCCACTCCCCATCGCCCAGCAGGCCCTGGTGCATGAACGCTCCCCCTCCCTCAAGCATACACTCTTATTACTCCCTTCCAATTCATGTCTCTGAATGCTGGTGAATAGAGGTATGAATCTCCTCACTTCCAATTCATGCTTAAAAGAACGGCAGGGACCCCAGCCCCCAGTCAAGTCCTTCCACTTGTCTTAGGAAAATTAGACCTAAGCCTCTGTCTTCCCATTAGGTAAAGAACAAATAAGCTGCTATATGCTAAGATTCCTTAAAAATAAAAAGTCTGATTCTGCCATTCTAAATATTAACCTTTCAAAAATGCTCTAGAGATAGCCCCCAAGTCTTTATATATACTATGCAGCAAATAGACTTTTTTGCAGCTTACAAAACCAAACATATTTAAATGGTCATTTTTACAAAATTTCTTTTTAAATATTTGAACAAATATTTGATATGTGTGAAGTATGTGTGTGTGTGTGTGTGTGTGTTGTTTTTTTGAGATAGGGTCTCACTATGTAGACTTGGCTGGCCTGGAACTTACTATGTAGACCAGGCTGGCCTTGAACTCTCAGAGAACAGTCAATACAGAAATCCATAACCGGTAAATATACTGAAAAGAGGCTGAATGCTTAGCCCTAAGTCGGGCATCTTTATCAGCCCCTTCCCTCTACCAAGGCTCAGGGAATGTCACAGATGAGGAAGCAAGAATAATATAATATAATATAATATAATATAATATAATATAATATAATANATAATATAATAATATAATAATATAATATAAGGGCCAGAGGAAGCAAGGAAGGGCTGCGAAACGGTGTCTTCTAGACGAGGCGTCCCTATCAGGCTCTTGAATTCACAGCAGCTGTAGTTACCTGCACAAGACCCACACAAGCCAAACAAAACTCCCGCACAGAGTGGAAGATGCTCTTTGCCCTGTCCTTGCTAAGAGCCATTGACAGTTGATAGCTGCAGAGCAGAAACGCGAGTGGATGGCCCACACACGTGCACATATGGGCACCACTAATTGGACCTAGTGGGTTATCCAAAAGGAAAAAAGAAAAGAGTCATAAATTGAGGAGGAGGAGGAGGAGGTGTGGGGGCGGGGAAAATGTAGAAATGTATATGATCATTGTTTACGTTTATGAAATTTTCAAAGAATAAAAAAGAATATATGAGGGCTGGAGAGGCGGCCTAGCGGTTAAGAGCGCTGGCTGCTCTTGCAGAGGACCCGGGTTCAATCCCCAGCACTCACATGGCGGCTGAGAACCGTCTTTAACTCCAGTTCCAGGGGAATCTGACGCCCTCTTCTGACCTCCGCAGCATTGCATGACACGGGTGCACAAACCTACATGCAGACAGTACATTCATACACATAAAAAATAATTTTTTTAAAAAATATATGAGTATAAATGTATCAATTTTCCTGTTTGTGATCATTTAAAATACTTTAAAGAGGGCTGGAGAGATAGCCTAGCGGTTAAGAGCAGTGACTGCTCTTGCAGAGGACCCGGGTTCGATCCCCAGCACCCACATGGCGGCCGAAAACGGTCTGTAACTCCAGTTCCAGGAGAACTCCAGTTACAGGGGAATCTGAGACCCTCTTCTGACCTCCGCGGCATTGCACGACACGGGTGCACAAACCTACATGCGGACAGTATATTCATACACATAAATAAATAAATAAAATTTAAAAAAATACTTTAAAGAATATACATATTCTGGTAGATTTTATTTTTTATTTTAGTTATTATTTTTATTTTTATGTATGTGTGTATGTGTTGCCTGCATGTATGTAAGTGCACCCATGTTAAAAAGGTGAAAAGAGGGCATAAGATCCTCTGGAACTGGAGTTAGCCACCATGTGGATGCTGGGAACCAAACCCAGGTCCTCTTAACTGCTGAGTTATCTCTCCACTCCCATATTCTGCCAGATTTAAATAATAGACACAGGACATGAAAGTAGAGGGGAAACTCCATAATGGGAGGACAAGATTTAGAGTAGAGGGGAAACTCCATGATGGGAGGACAAGATTTAGAGGGAGGAGGAACGGAGAAAGAAGAGTGGGTCGTGGAGGAAGAGGAACAGAGCATACTTTCTCTAGTGCAGAATCTAGATTTATGGGGCTGGAGAGATGGCCTAGCGGTTAAGAACGCCCACTGCTCTTGCAGAGGACCCAAGTTCGATCCCCAGCACCCACACGGCTGAGAACCATCTTTAACTCCAGTTCCAGGTGAATCCGACACCCTCTTCTGACCTCCACGGCATTGCATGACATGGGTGCACAAACCTACATGGAGACAATACATTCATACACATAAAAAATAAATAAAATTTAAAAAAATAAAAAAAGAATCTAGATTCATATACTAGCAGAGTATGACGACACAGCTGCATGGAAATGTCATAATGTAACCATTATCTTACATGCTAACAAATATTAATAAAAATGAAAAACCGAGAATCTAATTTGAAAAAACAAAGTAAAGAAAAAGAACATACACATTCAATAATTGTAATTGTTATAAATTAATATTATGAAATCAAAGTGAGAGAACATTGGTAATGTTAATATTTAGAACAAGATTCAGTTTGAGATGATGGGTACTTTTATTATTTTAAAGCAATATTTTTGAGTGTTGCTATTAGCTTGAAATAAATTAACATTATTTTAAAAGAACAAAGAAAACACCAAAGAAGACTTCCATTGTCTTATTTGGGGCCATAGTAACTATAATAAAACCTTTTTTTAATTATAAGCTGTCTATACAAAACTGTGTCTAGGTCAAAAGCAATCATTTGCTGCCCCCTGGTGATCAAAAAGAATCCTTACCATTCAATAAACACCTTTAAAAGAAAAGATACAGAATATTTACAAAATGAAAGAGAATTCAGAGGATTTATCACATCCTACAGAAACCAAGGTGCTAAGTAAGAACCTATACATTTAAATTAGGTTGTCTGAGTTCAAATCCAGGCTCTACCATGTGCTAAGTGTGTGGCCTGTCAAGTCAATTTAATCTAACACATTTGCTTTCAATTCCGTAATCTACATAATGCAGATAATAACACTATTACCTACCTTTTGTGGCTGGACTGAGACAAATTGTCTCATACAAGCGCTGGGCATTCATGAACCTCAGACAAAAACTTTAGTGAGGAGGCCAGAAGTTGCCCACTGTGACACCCACTCACTTGGCATCTCTGACCCTGCTTTTTTTTCTGTTTGTTTTTATAACAATGCTCATTTTCTAATACACTATTAATTGAGAAGCTTATATTCACCTGTTATGCTTTTCCCATATTTAATCATTAAAAAGAGCATTATTTTGCTGGGTATGGTGGCACATGCCTTTAATCCCAGTGCTTGGAAGTCAGGGGCAGTTGAATCTCTGTGATATTGAGGCCAGCCTGGTCTACATAGCAATCTCCAGGCCAATTAGGACTATAGGGAGACCCTGTCTCAAAGAGTATCATTTTACTCCCTGATATATCCCCCAGCATATGTCAGATCTGGCTCATAGAAGATATTTGATAAATATTTGCTATTGAGTGAATTTGCCACCTTAATTGCCTCAATACTTACAGAACTTTAAACTTGATATTGACAGATACTTGATACTCAAGGATGAAACATTCTCTCAGTAACCTTTTGTGTAGATTGGCCCTGTAGCTGGTGTTGGTGAAAACATATGGCATAAAAATAACTAAGGCACAATTTGTGATCAGGGAGCAAGTCAAGCACACAAGCAAATCATTTAAGTACAATAAGCACTAATAGATTCAAGAATAAAACATTAGGAACTAAAAACTCCGTGCTACCCAGAGAGAAAAGTGATCAACAGACTTATCCAGCTGTGAACCCTGTGAGTTCCAATCATGACTAACCTGGCAAATATGCCTATTGGTACAATAGTGGCAGAAATGTTATAGGAGTAACCAACCATCCACAAGATGGAACTCGGGCCCGGTAGTGTTAACTGAGCCAGGAAACCGCAGCAGGGTAGGTCATAGGCCCTGGGACATTACTACTATTATTCTGTTAAATGGACACAGTATTAAACTGTCCCTTAATGATTTATTTTCATACCCATAGATTAGTGCATCCTTCTACTCTTAGCAGAGAAAGTTCTTTATGCAGTGGATAGTGATTAATACTGGAGAGATCCACAACCAGTCCAATGTGCAGAGAAAAAGAGACTATAGAGTGCTCATCCCTAAATGGGATGTCTATGTCATGCCTCCTCCCTTTAAGCCTCAGGTATCATCCTGGAGTAAAAGAATATAAGAGCAAGAGGTAGTGGTTGAGTGCTGCAACAGTGTTTGGGGACATGCCAGCATTGTTGCACACATGAACTCACATGACTCCCTGCACAACACTTGTACAAGATCAAGCCAGCCAAATCCCAGCATGGATGAGGGAGAGGTTCACAAAGTCCCATCCCCAGATGAAAAACTACTGCCATGATGGACTTTCATTCCTTTGAAACCATAAGCCAAAATAGCTTTTTTCCATAAGTTACTTTTGGCCGTGGTGTTTTATCACAGCAACAGAGAAGTAACTAACAGAGGTTGAGTTGAGGAGAATGAGTGAGGGGTGAGTCGATCAAAACCCATTATACAATTTTAATTTATTTTTATTTTTTATTGAGTTTCTGTGGATTTCATCCAGTGCACCTTAATCAAATTTATACTTCTGTCCTCTTAGTCTGTCATACATGTTAAGTCCTCTCCATTCCAACATTTCTATTCAGATGGCCCTTCATGCAAGTTCATCCATTGGAGTGTAGTCAGCCTATCTAGAATCACTCTTGAAGAAGATCTATTCCCCCTTACCCTGTAGTAATCATTTGCCAATAGTTCCTTTTCTAGGGTTGGGGTCTGCTGCCCACCTTCCCTAGTCTATCCTAGATTTTTGTCTGATTGGGTCGGCATGGGTTTTGTGCTTGCTGATGCCATTGCTGTAAGTTCACGTGAGCAAGTTCCCAGTGGCCTGCAAGCCTCCATTTCCTTATGTTCATGCACCAACCCTGGTTCTTCTGATCTTTCCTCCCTCTCTCCCACAATGGTCCCTGAGTTGTGGGTGAGTGAGATTTAGTATAGGAATCCTATCCAGAGACACACACTCTGCAATCTCCTGTTCTCTAAAACTTAGCCAGTTGTAGCCTTCTGTGTGCATCACACTGTTGATGAGGAAGCTTTGCCGATGAGAGTTGAAGGATATAGCAATATTCTCTCTATCCCCTGTTCTGCTAGGTTCTATGAGCCTTTGGTGTAGAGGTTCCACTGTAGATAACGTCACATATGGCTGGGCATCTCTCAGATATATATTCTCTGTGTATGACCAGTTGTGGAGCTCCGTAATAGCCTCCTTTCGCTGTAAAAAGAAGCTTCATTGATGAGTGGTATACTTGTCTGTAAATATAAGGAACCATATTTAGTATTCAGTAAGAAATTTCATTTCTCTACATATATGAGAGAGATAGGGTTTTCTCTGGGATTTACGGCCTCTCCACCCATATGTATTGAGTTTTCTCCCACTGAGAGGGCTTTCAGTCCAATTACATACTTGTTGACTACGCCCTAGATAAAAGTGCCACTACTGCACTAATAGGGAGAGTTTGCTGTGCCTCACATTGGGATTATTATGGTTTAGAGTTGGGTTGAACCATTGAATGATTTTTCTCCCTTAGCAACTTGGATAGTATCCTCTAGAACTATGAAAGCTGGTCTTCAGGGAGAAGGCTTCCAGGTCAGCTCCTCCTCCACTGCTCCAAGTTCTGTATCCAAAATATGCCTGTCTTCAGCAACAGGGTTTTACCTTCAAGTTCTGGGAGGTAATCAAAGGCTCTGGCAATAGCCTATGTTATTTGGGGAGTCTCTTGGACTACCCTGACCAATAGCTCAAAGGAAAGCTTCTCCTCTCTGGTACTGTGATTCTTGTTATATAGCCTTCAGGTATACACATACACTCATGTTCAGATATTGTGTGTGTATTTTTCAGGGGGAATTGAGTTAATACTTTTCTCTCTGGCTTTTTTTAACACTGCTTAATATTACTTATCTCTCCTCTCTCTCTCTCCCTGTCTAATGTTCCTCTTCCCTCTCTGTAGGCATGTTTCATCTGAGCTCAGGTGTGTGTGAGAGCTAACACTCCAGCAGCATGTTCCAGAGGCACAAGTGAGGGTCCCAGGACCTCTCTGTTTACACCCACGAGTTGGGATAACGTGATGATCCAAAGCTCTGGGATTGGCTGCTAGGAGATGATGTCAGACTGCCTATATAACTGACATGTCGCATTTGAATAAAGCAGTATTGTACTTGGGACTGCTCTCTGCCATGTGTCCCTGGGCTGTTACCGAAGTGCTTCCACATGTGTGGCCGGTTCTCCATGACCTATTCCACAATGGAACTGACCCCTTACAACACCTCTCCAGTTTAAGTACCCCCATTTCTCCCTTGATGATACCTATCTCCTATTATCCCCATCTCTTGAGTTTCCTCTTCTGCTTTACCCCTAGGCTTCCTTGTATATTCTTCATTCCCCCTTCCCAATTGAATTTCCCCATTTCCCCTTTGGTAGTATTTGTTTCCTATTATCCCCCTCTCTTGGGCTTTTTCTTTCCCTTTACCTCCCTGCTTCGTTTCCATTTTCCTGACTCCTCCATTTTTGACAAAGAGGCTAAGAATATCCATTGGAGAAAAGAGAGAATGTTCAACACATGGTGTTGGGCAAACTGGATAGCTTTATGTAGAAGAAAACTAAACCCCTATCTCTTACTCTGCATAAACCTGAAGTCCAAATGTATCAAGAACCTCATCTAAGATGCGATACCCTAAATCTGATAGAAAAGAAAATAGGAAATATGTGGGAACTTATAGACAGGAAAGGACTTTCTGGATAGGACCCCCAATGATGCAGGCATTAAGATCAATAATTAACAAACAGGACCACATGAAACTAAAAATGTTTCTCCACAACAAAGAATACAATCATTTGAGTGAGGAAGCAACCTTCAAGAAAGAAAAAAAATCTTTACCAGATATACGTCTGACAGAGGGTTAAGTATCTAGAGTATACAAAGAATAAGTAAACACCAAAAAACAGGCAACTCAATTAAAATTACAACAAGGACTCAAATGGGTCTTAAATCCAAGGTTGTTAGTCACTCCCACAATTGTACCAGTACGCATATTTTTGCCAAGCCAGTTGTTTTTGAAGCTCACATAGGTTCACAGCTGGATAAGGATGATGATTACTGACATAATACTGTCTTGAGGGCCAAGAACCTGTGGCTAGGTGTCACAGGGGAGAACAGACTACTACCATTCTACTAAATATACATAGTATTAAACCTACTCATAATTACTTATTCTTTTTGTTTTCAATGCCAATTTTTTGAAGCTTTGTGCATTTCATACCAAATTTCAAATCAAATCTAGACCTGTTCTCTCTTCCCTGCTCACCCCCCACCAGAGCTCATGCAATCTGCCAAACATATTTTTCATCTTTTTCTCAGTCTCTCTCAAAATTCTCAACTCAGAAGTTTACTGTTTCAAGCAGAAGTTCACCGATTCAGTCAGTTCTTTGACCCAGTCTTGCTGTTGTTGTTATTGTTGTTGTCCTTTCCAATATGCATCACTCCATAATATGCATAAATGCATCATGAATATATATGCACCAAACTCTGGTTCACCAAACTTTATAAAGACAATTCTCCAGGACCTCAAGGCACAGATTTAACCCCAGTATGCTCACAGTAGGGGACTTCACTATCCCACTGAGCACTTTGGACAGGTCAACTGGATAAAGAATAAACAGAGAGACATCTGAACTGAGTGACATGGTACACCAAATGGACCTCACAGACATCTACTGAATATTTCACCCTAATACCAGAGAATATACTTTCTACTCAGCACCCCATGGAACATTTTCCAAAATCGACCACATACTGGGACACAGAAGAAACCTCCACAAATACAAAAAGATTGAAACAATTTCATGAATTCTATCAGACAACAATGCAATAAAGCTCATTATCAACACCAGGATAAACCCTGCTATATACAAGAACACATGGAGACTAAACAACACACTCCTGAATAATGAATGGGTCAAGAAAGAGATAAAGAAGGAAATAAAAGCATTCCTGGAACTGAATGACAATGATAATACAACACAATAAAACCTATGGGATACTTTAAAAGCAGTCCTAAGAGGTACTATTATAGCCCTGGGTGCCTACATTAGAAAAACAGAAAGAGCACAAGTGAATGATCTAACACTGATGCTAAAAACACATGAGAGACAACAAGAAATGAACCCTAAATGCAACATACAGGAAGAAATAACAAAAATCAGAGCAGAAATCAATGAAATAGAAACAAAGAAAACAATAAAAAAAAAATCAATGAATCCAAAAGTTGGTTCTTTGAGAGAATAAACTAGCCCTGTTAACCAAAAGGAAGAAGGAACAACTCCAAATCAATAGAATATGTGATGAAAGGGGAAATATCACAACAGACAATGAAAAGATCCAGACAATCATATGGGAATACTTCAAAAACCTATACTGTACTAAGTTTGAAAACCTAGGAGAAATGGATGAATATCTAAAATCCTAGGAATCACCAAAGCTCAACCAAGAAGAGATCCACAGCTTAAACTGACCCATAATATATGAAGAAATTGAAGATGTAATAAGAAACCTCCCAACTAAAAAAAGCCCAGGCCCAGATGGTTTCAAGGCAGAACTCTATAAAACATTTCAAAAAGACTTACAATCATTATTACTCCAATTGTTTAGAAGGACACAAAAAGAGGAAGTTCTCCCAAATTCCTTCTATGAAGCCACCATCACTCTAATACCAAAACCAGGCAAAGATACAACCAAAAAGGAGAACTATAGACCCATCTTATTAATGAGCACACATGCAAAAATTCTCAACAAAATACTTGCAAATTGCATACAGACCCACATCAAGATCATCCATCATGACCAAGTTGGATTCATACCAGAGATGAAGGATGTTTCAACATATGAAAATCTATAAATATCATCAAAAATATAAATAGACTAAAAGACAAAAACCACACCATCATCTCAATTGATGCAAAAAAAGCCTTTGCCAAAATCCAGCATCCCTTCATTCTTAAAGTCCTACAGGGAATTGGATTGGAGGGAGCATTCCTCAATGTAATCAAAGCCATACACAGGAAACCCACAGCCAATATCATCCTAAATGGGGAAACGACAGAAGCATTCCCCTTAAAGGTAGGAACTCATTGAGGCTGCCCCCTGTCACCACTCCTCTTCAATATAGTGCTTGAAACACTTGCTAGGGCAATAAGGAAAGAAAAGGAAATTAAAGGAGTACTAATTGGAAAAGAGGAAGTCAAGCTATCCTTTTTTGCAGATGATATGATTGTTTACTTAAGGGATGCTAAAAACTCCACCAGAAAACTCCTAGATACGATTAAGACCTTCAGTAAAGTGGCAGGATACAAAATTAACCTAGAAAAATCAGTAGTCTTTCTTTACACCAACAACAAGCAACTGAAGAAGGAATACAAGGAGAACTTCCCACTCACAATAGCCTCAAAAACACTAAAACACCTAGGAACAAACCTAGCCAAAGATACCAAAGACCTCTACAACAAAAATTTTAAACCCCTGAAGAAGACATCCAAGGATGGAAAAACCACCCATGATCATGGATTGGGAAAATTAATATAGTAAAAATGTCCATTCTACCCAAACTCTTGTACAGATTTAATGCAATCCCAATTAAAATCCCCAAGAGTTTCTTCACAGGCTTGGAAAAAAAGAGTTTTTAATTTCATTTGGAAAAACAAAAGACCCTGAATAGCCAAAGTAACCCTGAGTGAAAAGAGCAAAATGCGGGGATCTCTATACCAGACTTTAAACTATACTAAAGGGCTATAGACATAAAAACAGCTTGGTACTGGCACAAAAACAGACCTGTTGACCAATGGAACAAAACCGAAGATCCAAACCTGAGCACATACAATTTCAGCCATCTCATATTTGACAAGGGGGCCAAGAAGACACAATGGAGGAAAGACAGCATCTTCAGCAAGTGGTGTTGGCAAAACTGGATCACCACTTGTAGAAGAATGAAATTAAACCCCTACCTCTCACCCTGTACAAAAGTCAACTCCAGATGGATTAAAGACCTCAACGTGAAACCCCAAACTCTGAAGGTGATAGAAGAAAAAGTTGGCAGCAGACTACAAGACATAGGCGTAGGAAAAGACTTCCTAAATCAGACAGCAGCTGCACAAGAATTAAGGTCGACAATTGACAAATGGGACCTCATCAAACTCAAAAGCTTCTGTACATCAAAAGAAACAATCAAGGAAGTGAAGAGAAATCCCACAGAGTGGGAGGAAACCTTCACTGCAGATACATCTGACAAAGCATTGATTTCCAGAATATATAAACTACTCAAAAAACAAAGAAAAAAGAAAACAAACGACCCGCTCAATAGATGGAGCAAAGAACTGAACAGAGACTTCACAAGCGAGGAATTAGAGATGTCTGAGAAACACCTCAAGAACTGCTCAACATCACTAATCATTAAGGAAATGCAAATCAAAACCACTTTAAGATATCATCTTACTCCAGTAAGACTGGCTAGGATCAAGAAAACAAATGATACCAAGTGCTGGAGAGGTTGTGGGGAAAGGGGAACACTCATCCACTGCTGGTGGGAATGTAAACTCGTACAGCCACTATGGAAAGCAGTGTGGAGAACCCTTGGAAGACTTGGAATGAACTTGCCACCCGACCCAGCCATACCACTCCTGGGCATGTACCCTCAAGACTTACGCCACCACAGAGATACATGCACGGCCATGTTTATT
>VZQC01003683.1:767770-787402 GCA_009823505.1 Rhizomys pruinosus | reverse complement strand
CTCCATATACCCATATGGCTGTCCTAGAAGTTACTCTGTAGTCCAGGTTGGACTTGAACTCACAGAGATCTGCCTGCCTCTACCTCCTAAGTGCTAAGATTAAAGGCATGCACCACCACAACTGCTACCATGTGGGGGCTGGGAATGGAACCCGGGTCCTCTGCAAGAACAGTTGGTGATTTTAACCTCTGAGCTATCTCTCCAGCCCGAGTGGTATGTTTTCTACCTCCAATCATTAGAGGATATTGTCAGTGATCTGTTACCCTCCAAAACTTCATGAGGAGACACACCATATTTTTGTAGACACCATGAACTTGAGACATACCTAGTGGTGAGGTCAAACTACTGGTCCACAAGTAGATGGCTTTAATAGAAGCAGCCAGGTTTTCAATGATTCTTGTAGTTAGAATGTAATTCTCTCAAGGTGTCTTTGACATGTTCAAAGGAGGGGGAATGCCATCACAGTGTGAAAGAAGGAATGGATTGCTGGAGAGATGGCCTAGCGGTTAAGAGCTCCTAGTGTTCTTGCAGAGGACCTGGGCTCGATCCCCAGCACCCATATGGTGGCTGAGAATCGCCTTTAACTCCAGTTCTAGGCGAACAACATGGGTGCACAAACCTACATGCAGACAGTACATTCATACACATATAAATAAATAAATAAATAAATAAATATACACAATGGAGTTCTATGCAGCCGTAAAGAAACACGACATCATGAGCTTTGCAAGAAAATGGCTGGAGCTAGAGGACATCATGCTGAGTGAAGTAACACAGTCCCAGAAAAACAAGTGAAGAATGGTATCCCTAGTCTGTGGATGCTAGTGCCAATTACCCAGTTGTAAGTATTTCCTGTGCATGGCCCCTTGAGCTTTTGTCCAAAGCAGTTGGGAGTGATGGATACTGGAAACAACAACAACAGCAACAACAACAACAACAACAACAACAACAGAAAGGACTGCATCAAAGAACTGACTGAAACAGTGAACTTCTGCTCAAAACAGTCAACTTCCCCATGGAGAATATTGAGAAAGACTGAAAAAGAGATGAATAGCATGTTTGGCAGACTGCATGAGGTCTGGAGGGGTGGGAGCATGGGGAACGGGTCTAGATTTGATTAAAAATTTACGTATAAATAAATAAATTTATTTAAAAAGAAAATATACATATAATCCTCCCAACTAAAACCTAAAGCCCAGGACCAGAGGGTTTCATGGCAGAATTCTATAAAATATTTAAAGAGGACTTACAAAAAATGAATAAATAAATAAAAGACAAAAATAAATAAATAAATAAATAAATAATAAATAAATCACAATGGGGGTAGAAAAATGGCTCAGAGATTAAGAGCACTGACTCTTTTGCAGAGGATGCAGGTTCAATTCCCTGCACCCACATGGTAGCTAACAACTGTCTGTAACTCTAATGCCAAGGGTTCTGATGCCCTCTCTTGACTTCCACAAACATTCCAGAATAAGGGTGCACTTATCTACACACAGGTAATACACTCCTGCAGATAAAATAAAAATAATAAAATATTTTTAAAACCCACAATGAAGAGATAGGATCTCATGCTGTTTTAAGAATGTAGTAGGCTTCAGGGCTCAGGCAAAAGAAAAACCGCCAACGTGTTAGAAGAATTTCCTGCCAGGCTTTTAAAACCACCCTTTTCCTAGTGCTTTATTCCACAGCACGTGAAGCACATTTTCTTACAGTGTTGATAAAGTTGTATTGTGTATTAATGTTTAATTTCTTTTAAATAGAGTGAATTAAATATACAGAAAAATAAAAACATGTTTGTCAGAACACATGAGCTCTGGTGGGGTAGGGTGGTGCAAGAAAGGGGGCACAGGTCTAGATTTGATTGGAGATTTTGTATGAAATGCACGAAACTTCAATAAAAATTGGCTTTGAGGGCTGGAGAGATGGCCTAGTGGTTAAGAGCGCCGACTGCTCTTGCAGAGGACCCGGGTTCGATCCCCAGCACCCACATGGCGGCTGAGAACCGTCTATAACTCCAATTCCAGGAGAACTCCAGTTCCAGGGGATTCCGAGACCCTCTTCTGACCTCTGCGGCATTGCACAACACGGGTGCACAGACCTACACGCAAAACAGTACATTCATACACATAAATAAATAAAATAAAAATTTTTAAAAATTAAAACAATTAAAAAATAAATAAATAAAAATTGGCTTTGAAAAAATGCAGAAAAGTATAAAGAAGAGAGTAGCAAACTTTATCCATTGTCTTTACATGCAATCTATTGCCCTGAAACAATTTATCCATGTTAATCCTTTTGTTTTTATCTTTTTGAGAGAAAGACTCTTTTGTATAAAAATGAATTCTTATTGTAAATAATTCCAATAGTGTTAAAATCAGAAGACTAAAATCTTAGATGATTGAAAATAAGTCATTAAAAAATTTTTCAAAGGAAAAAAAAAAAGAATGTAGGCTGTTTTAAGAAGATATAGCTGTCATCTTCTTTGGTGATCCCATATTGAAATCCTTGCCTACTATTCCAGCTGTACTTTTGTCAAAGAGTGAACAGTGTGCATTTCTGTATTTGGTCAGTTCTGTCATCAATGAAACATGTTCCCTGATGTCCTGCTGATTACTCAGATCTTTCTCTCCCTGCTCCTTACCTAGATCCTATTGAAGAATAAAGATTCTGATATTATGCATGACTGTTGTTGCCCAAATATCTTTACCATTGAAGCAGTAACTGCTGCTACTAGATTGAGAAATGAAGTCTAGATTACACAGGTTAAAATCAAGTGTAGGCTGAAAAGTAAGATAAGTGTATGTCCCAGAAAGGTTTCCTTGCAAAACATTGTTCTTGGAGGAAATTGGCTTTCTGAAAAGCCTAGACAGGCGATAGAGTTACGTGTCTTGATGTTTTTGCATGAGAAAAAAACTCCTTTAGTTTGGAGACACATCTTAGGTCTACTTTGAGAAGAGGCATCTTCAAGCTGCACAAAGGAGAAGATAGCATACCTCTCCTTACACACTTGGGGTAGAATTCATAGTAATGGCTACGACATTTTGTGTGATAGAATTCAGCCTCTTATTCAGCTGTTCCAACACAATTTGGTGTGATTACTGGAGGACAGCTTCTTCTGTAGCAGTCAGGTCAGGGTATAGCCATCAGAAATACCTGAGGGAGTGAAGAAAATTCACTACGAGATTTGGTATTTCACCTAAAGTCTGAGACAGCATGGACCCTTTTTGCTTATACAAGTTGCATCTAGGTTACAAAACAAAAAAATAAAAAAACAAGTTGCATCTGAGACCTTGGCCTTGTGACTAGAACTGTGTGGTGCTGAGACAGTGAACCCAATACTTATCCTAATTCTTTGTCATGTTACTACAAGGATCAGAAAAGTACAGCTGAGCTCATCAACCCTGGCTTGGAACATGCAATTGTGTTTAGAGGCCTTTGATGTCTGTCTTCTAGGATGCTTAAAACTATGAAGTTTGAATAATTTCAACAGAGGGAGTATAGCAATACTTAATATTTATTAATATTAACTAACCTCCCCTCTTAATTTTTTTTGCTGAATCATCATACTCCCCTGGCATAGATTGCCTTAACTACACATTCATCCATGTTCCATTTCTAAGAAGCTTTTCAGAAAGCCAATTTCCTCCAAGAACAATGCTTTTAAGGACAGAGATGCCTTATTTAAGATTATTTTTTCTAATCTGCCTAATTAAAGCATATCTACCCTCAAGAACAGGAGTCATGCCCTCATTCTCTGGTCCACTTTATTCATGAGGATCCCACCAGAGCTCTCAATTGGGGCAAATCAAAAGACTTTATTAAGGTGATTTTCTACAAATTGTGTTACAAGTTAATATGGTTCTATAGGATTTTTCATGTATCCTTTGATTTAGTTAACCCCAACCCTTCTCCTTTCTTCCCCCCATCCCACCAACTACCTCCATACTTAAACATTTAGACCTCCAGGATTCTTCCTCTCTATTTTCATATTACCTACATTCTATTAGCCCATCTCCCTTGGGCTTCTCCCTCCCTTCTTCCCTCTAATGTCTTCTTTCTAGTTTCCTGGCTTTGTCCGTACTTCAAGTTAGAATAGACTGGTTCTGTTAATAGCTAACCATAAGCCATGGATTGGATAGAGATTTAAGGGTCCCTGTCTGAATTATTGCTTGAGAAATGAGGAAACACAGGCATCAATTAATGAGTTCTCCAGAATCCAAAGGATGCAAGCTCATCCAGATGGCCCTGATGAAACCCAAGCCACATTTCTTTCCCTGTGACCATTCATACCAGGATTTTGGCCTTTCCTGAAATGCACTAACTGTTCATTTATGCATTTCTTATTTATTATTTTTAAATCGTGTGTTTGTGTGCAAAAGACATACGATGTGTATGTATGAGTGATATGTAAGCACATATGAGTGCACTTGGAGGTCAGAAGGCAACCTTGGGTGTCAGCCCCAGATTTCCATCTTGTTTCACAGCAAGGTCTCTTTGGCCTTTGCTGTTGGCAGTAAGCTTCTGGGGAGACTCAAGTTTCTGTTTCTAATCTTCCCATAGGACTACTACATGCATATCCTAGCATGCTTGGCTTTTAGGTTCTAAGGATTCAAACCTTTTATTACACATTGTCTCTCCTTCCACTGTTTTATCACTTCTTTTTCTTTTTTTTACAATTATGTTATTTTATTTTTATTTATTTATGTGTATAAATGTACTGTCTGCATGTAGGTTTGTGCACCTGTGTCGTGCAATGCCGCGGAGGTCAGAAGAGGATGTCGGATTTCCCTGGAACTGGAGTTCTCCTGGAATTGGAATTACAGACGGTTCTCAGCCACCATGTGGGTGCTGGGGATTGAACCCGGGTCCTCTGCAAGAGCGGTCAGTGCTCTTAACTGCTAGGCCATCTCTCCAGCCCCTACCATTTCTTTTTCTTAATTTCTCTGCCACTGAAATTCTGGATAAGACAGTGGCCTCCAGATCCTTTCCCAGCTATTCTTCATCCTCTTTAACCTCCTCTACTTATACTGAAATATATCTAGTGAGGTTTTAAACAATGCGATATTTATATATTAATAATTTATTTGTCTTCCCTCAAGGGAATCTTTTTATTGTTTTGATTTTTAGTGGGTTTTGTTTTGTTTTGTTTTGTTGTTGTTGTTGTTGTTTGTCTTTTTGAGACAGGGTCTCTTCCTATCCCCAGGTGGCCTGGAGCTTGCTATGTAGATGAGGGTGGCTTCAATCTCACAAAAATCCTCTGCCTCTGCCTCTGCCTCTGCTTCTTGAGTGCTGGAATTAAAGGGGTCTACCACTCCACCAGGCAGGAATACTTGTATAAACTATAGAAGTGTTTATTTTGTTTGATTCACTAATGAATTTCACGTTCTGTTTCAAGTAGCATTAGTTAAATATTGTGAATTAATATACCATGTTTCCTGTATTGAGACAAAATTTAACCTTTTGAATTAAAGCTACTGGAATGTCTTCCCTGAAGTACTTCACTTTGAGCTTTAAATGTCCATGAAGAATTGGATAGTTCGATTACTAATCACAGCCAAAATACTAAACTATTCCATAAGACCATGATTATCAGTCCTCTCTAAAATGCATGGTTTCTATTACGAGTCTTGTTCAGAATTCCTTCTTCATATTATTAAGAATGAATTTTCACCTCTGAAAAATTGTGCAGTCTTCCATCTCAAGTCTTGATTTATTAGTTTGCTTAGAAGGTATTTGACCCAAGAAGGTCTAAATGCCACATATCTTTGTAAGAACCCTGTTCTGAATTTTGAGTTCTGTATCCAAGCTAGAAATGTGTGTTCTCATGTGCACACTGATGAGCAGAGTCTGTGTGCCACAAACCCAGCCAGTGATGATAAGGGCCAGTATCTTATAGACCACATTGCACTTTGGGGATGATGTTACTTGGATTTGGGTCTTCAGTTTTCATATCCATCATATCTGTAAAATGCCCATCTGAGACTCCAGTGTCCATACAACAATCTTTCCAAAATTTAGTATATTAATCAATAAATTAAGTGAAATGGTTAACATAAAATGGCTTGTTTAGGATTATTATACTCAAATGTAGATGCATGTAAAGGTTTTGAACCGATTTGAGGTAAGCTAGGCTACTTTGCAAGATACATGCATCAAATACAGATTTGAACTATGATATGCTCAACTATGGTGACTACTGAGATGCAAAAATATCCCATGTGGATGAGCCTCCGGGGGTATGTAAATCATGTGCACTAGCACATGGCTTCATTTTTATTGCTTTACCCATTTTATGTTTAAATTGGCCCAAATTCTCTGAAGCCTAAGAAACCTCCCAATTACAATGTCCTATGTGTTCCTTTGTCTACAGTAGTCAATAAAATCTCATCCTATAACGTGTTAAGGCAGGTTCAGTTAGTGTATCAAGATTTTAGACACGTATTATCTATGTCTGAAAAAAAAGCTGTAGAATCAGACCAGAAAATCGATTCTAAAGCTTTTGAGTTACATTGTGAGAGAAAAATCTAGGTACATATGTTTTAGCATGCTAATTCTGTTGAAGTAATATTTATTATCATTTGCTGAAACAATGCTCTTAGTTGGGTATGCATTTTATGAAATTCTTCATCAGATGCATCCCATCACACTGTCCTCCCCCTCACCCCGTTGGTTATGTGTGCCCAGTGGGCAGAGGGGATTATGTTGATGATAATAACATCATAAAGTAAAATTACATCATCTTCAAGGCATTATCCATAGTAAGTATGCATTCTGTCCTTCTTAGTGCTTTATATCTTGATAAAAGGTTTGTCTCAAAAAGACTAGCAATAACTGACTTGAATTGATTATATATATCACTGCTTAAATGGCTTTCATCTGACCCATTTTAAATTCATTGCTTTATAATTTCTTTATGAGACATTGTTAGTAAGTGCAGAGGAGTCTCTTCTGTTTTAATCTGATATTTAAGCATCAAAGTATATTTTCTATGTGCAGGAGTTCGTTAAGTTGCTTTTACAAATCTGAGAAAAATTATTTTTTTACAAATACTGATATCATGCAAATTAAATTTATTTTCCAAAATGGATAAATAATATATTTTTTTCACAAAAGTCATAATACTAGCAACAGGACTCAGCTGCCAAAAGAAAGAAAAGAAGCTAATGGTGCAATTAGGGGCAATTCCTTTATTAAAAAATTATTGAACGTTTGTGTATGTCATGCAGGACATCTCAATAAATCCTAAACCTTCCCATAAACACTTTTTTCATTGGTGCCCTCCCACAGCCTCCCCCGACTGGAATTCACACAGTCTGTCATTTGTGTTAAGGCATATTATAACAAATTAGTGTCCCTGGCCATTCCTAAGTGCAACATCATCCAGTGAGTTCTAGTCAGCCTATCCATTGTAAATCCCTTGCTTTAAGATCTGTTCTTTCTCATGTTACAATAATCAGCTGCCAATATTTCTTCAACTAAGATTGGGATCTTCTGCCCATTTCCCCCGTTCCATGATAGATTTTTTTTTTTTTTTTGGTCTGCTTAGATTTGTGCATACTGTCACCATTGTTATAGGTTCAGATGAACAGGGTCCCAGCAGCTTGTAGGAATGTTTCCATATGGTCATGAATCACTTCCTTGACTCTTAAAATCTTTTCAGACACTCTTCCATAATGGTCCCTGAGTCCTGGGTAAATCGAAGCTTAATATAGGAGACTTGAACCAGAACCCATACTCTGCAGACTCCTAATCTCCACGGTTTGTCATTTATTATCATTTGTGTTCCTGGCCCTCTGTTTCTTCCTTAATGAGAGTTGAGAGATTTGTTAGAGTCTTCTTGGCCCGTTTTTCTATGTTGTGTGTACCTTAGCTGTCAAGGCTGCATTGTAAATGAGTTGCTTAGGCTTGGGTAATTTATAATGTCTGTGTGTGACTAGTTGGCCTCTGTAATAATCTTCATCTGGTGCAAAAGAAGCTTCTTTGATGAGTGGTGAATGAAATGTTTGTTTGTATGTAAATATTTTATACTTAGTAAGAAGTTACATTATTCTAGGGTTATGACAACTTTGGGGGTTTCTCTAAGATCTATTTTATCTCCATCCATGGATATTTGGCTATTTTTACAGTACCACACATGAGTTTCCTCCTATCCTTAAGGCTTTAAGTTAGTTAGCCATGGATTGCCCATAAGATAAAAGTACCATTATTGCACAAATGTCGTACTATGTCATTGATGGGGATATTTGTTTTTAAATTGAACCATCCATCAATTGATGTTCTCCCTTAGCACCTTGCATAGTGCTCTCCAAAGCCTTTAGGGGAGGTGGCTTCCAGGTCAGTTCCAGGTATACTGCTGCAAATTCAGTCTCTGAAATATGTCCTCTCTTCAGCAATAGAGTCTTACCTTCACGTTCTGGGAAGCAATCAAGGGATGTAACAATAGGCTGTGAAATTATGCAAGTTTCTTTCATTACCATAGCCAACAGCTCAAAGGAAGGTTTCTCCTGTCTGGCACTGTTTCTTGTTATATAGCCTTCAATTATACACGTGGATTCACTCTACAAGAGCACTTCCCTTTAAAACTGCCTTCAGAGTACTCTGAGACTGTGTTTCATTATATCTTCTGGCTGTCTTCCTTTTACCTAAAGTCAATGTCATGAATATTTCTAACTTCATTCCCAATGTATCATATGCCCTTCTCTTCTTTGTTAATCTGCTCTTTAATTTTCTTTTAAACTATATACATGAAACATTTCTGGTTATATGTGGAATATACTCTTTCACAGTGGGCCCCTAAATAATCTAAGGACTGGTAGATTAGTGAATGACTATTTATTTTGAGAAAACTAGAAAATAAAACTCAAGAACTCACCTGTATAGAATTTTAAGGTCTTTTTATTTACTTCTTAGAATCAATTAAATCATTGGTGTGTTCATCATGAAATATATCAGACTAGTTTAACCAATGAGATATGTATATTGCAGTGAACATTATTTCTCACTTAAAATATTGCATTCAATCTTAAGCTAAGAATTCATATTCTATGAGTGGCAAGGTAAAGGTTTTCTTAACTGCTGGACTTAATAAGTGACTTGTATGCAGCTTACTTTTATAATTTCCAAGACATATAGAAATAATTGAATATCTTGGGGAACATTAATAAAATGTGATGACAACATTTTGGGGTGTTTAAAATTCTTAAATTTTTGTTTTGTAGTGTATTTTTTTAATTTATTGTTTTACATAAATATTTTCATACAAGATTATATTACAAATCTAATCAAGACCTGTGTCCCCCTCCCAGCCTCCCCACCCCACCAGATTCACTCTTTCAGTTCTTTGATGCAGTCTTTTCTGTTGTTGGTGGTGATAGTGTTCTTTCCAATATGCATCACTCCCAACAAGAAATGTTTACAACTATGTCATTGGCGCTAGCATTCACAGATGAGGGATACAATTTGTCATTTGTTTTTCTGGGACAGTGTTACTTCATTTAACATAATATCTTCCAGTTCCATCCATTTACCTGCAAAGCTCATGATGTCATCTTTCTTTACCACTGCATAGACCTCCATTGTGTAGATATACCACATTTTCTCTATCTACTCGTCAGTTGAGGGGCACTTGGGTTGGTTCCAGCTCCTTGCTATTGTGAAGAGAGCTGAAATAAACATGGCTGTGCATGTATCTCTGCAGTAAGATGAGTCTTGTGGGTACATGGCCAGTAGTGGTATGGCTGGGTCAGGTGGCAAGTTCATTCCAAGTCTTCCAAGGGTTCTCCACACTGCTTTCCATAGTGGCTGTACAAGTTTACATTCCCAACAGCAGTGGGTGAGTGTTCCTCTTTCCCCACAACCTCTCCAACACTTGGTATGATTTGCTTTCTTGATCCTAACCAGTCTTACTGGAGTAAGATATCTTAAAGTAGTTTTGGTTTGCATTTCCTTAATGATTAATGATGTTGAACACTTCTTAAGATGTTTCTCAGCCATCTCTAATTCCTCACTGGTGAAGACTCTGTTCAGCTCTTTGCTCCATCTATTGAGTGGGTCATTTGTTTTCTTTCTTCTTGATTTTTTTATATATTCTAAAAATCAATGCTTTGTCAGATGTTTCTCCAGTGAAGGTTTCCTCCCACTCTATGGGATTTCTCTTCACTTCCTTGATTGTTTCTTTTCATGTACAGAAGCTTTTGAGTTTAATGAGGTCCCATGTGTCAATTGTTGACTTTAATTCTTGTGCAGCTGTTGTCTGATTTAGGAAGTCTTTTCCTACGCCTATGTCTTGTAGTCTGCTGCCAACTCTTTCTTCTATCGCCTTCAGAGTTTGGGGTTTCACATTGAGGTCTTTGATCCATCTGGAGTTGACTTTTGTACAGGGTGAGAGGTAGGGGTTTAATTTCATTCTTCTACAAGTGGTGATCCAGTTTTGCCAACACCACTTGCTGAAGATGCCGTCTTTTCTCCATTGTGGCTTCTTGGCCCCCTTGTCAAATATAAGATGGCTGAAATTGTATGTGCTCAGATTTGGATCTTTGGTTTTGTTCCATTGGTCAACAGGTCTGTTTTTGTGCCAGTACCAGGCTGTTTTTATGACTATAGCCCTGTAGTATAGTTTGAAGTCTGGTATAGATATCCCCCCTGTGTAGCTCTTTTTGCTCAGGGTTGTCTTGGCTATGGTATGAATCCTACTTGGTCATGATGGATGATCTTCTTGATGTGGGTCTATATGTGATTTGCCAGTATCCTGTTTAGAATTTTGGCATTTGTGTTCATTAGGGGGATGGGTCTAGAGTTCTCCTTTTTGGTTGTATCTTTGCCTGGTTTTGGTAATAGAGTGATGCTGGCTTCATAGAAGGAATTTGGAAGAATTCCCTCTGTATGTATACTTCTAAACAACTTGAGTAATAATGGTTGTACATCTTTTTTAAATTTTTTATAGAATTCTGCTGTAAAACCATCTGGGCCTGGGCTTTTTTTAGTTGGGAGGTTTCTTATTACATTTTCAATTTTTTTTATATATTATGAGTCTAACTCACTCTTCCCTTTCTGTTCTAAAGGTTCTCCAAAAAATCCACTTGGACACTCCTTGGCCAGTCCCAGTTGGTGGGGGAAGGGGGATGTTGGTACCTGTGCTTCAGGTGGTCTTGGGAGATCCCTGATCTCAAGACTCACACAAACCCACCTTTTATACCAGCTGGGAGGACAACTCCACCCCCATAGCCACATGATGAAATGCAATCAAATAATCCACCTGGCTGAAGCACCCAGCTCCTATGCGTGATCTTGGGAGATCCCTGTATTGTCTCTTTTTGAGGCAGGGTGTCTCCATAGTCCCATAGGTCCTGCAACTCAGTACATAGACCAGGCTTTTCTGGACCTCCCAGAGACCTACCTGTCTCTGCTTTTGGAATGCTGGAATGAAAGACTTGCATCATCATGCCTGACAACAGTTTTTAAATGCTATAGTCATTACCAGAGTAATCCAAATATCTACACAATGAGTGATCATAAGATGTTGAGAAAAAGTCATGAATATGACTTGGAAAAAGTGCAACATCTTGTCATTAAAGGCTTGCAACCTAGGCACTGCATAGAAAGAGGTGGATCTTTTTAAGTGTGTGTGTGTGTGTGTGTGTGTGTGTGAGAGAGAGAGAGAGAGAGAGAGAGAGAGAGAGAGAGAGAGAGAGACTGCATGTGTTTACATGCACATGAGCACAGGTGCCCAAAGAGACCAGAATAAGGTGCTGGAGTCTTTGAAGCTTCAGTTACAGGTGGTTGTGAGCCACCCAGAGTAGAGGCTGGGAACCAAACTCAGGTCCGCTGCAAAAAATGTCCAGTGTACTTAAATAGTTAGCTATCACCCCAACCCCCTCTGTGGAAATTTAAACATATTGTGACATATGCACATGCCAAGCAAGTATAAATTTTAGGGTATATAGAGACTAAATAAATACTGACTTTTTTCTAAAAATGTGAATAATCCACATTCATTTAAAACCTCACCCAGCACTAAGCATTCCTATGTAGGAAACAGGTGTGAATGGCTCCAAATTCCTCAATCCTTTTCCCTCTCTTCATTCATATTCTTGCAAAATTATTTCTAAAAATTATTTCTAAAATTTATTCCAAAATTAACTGCTTTATAACTTGCAATATATGTTGTTTAGTAATACTCTCAGTCAAAATATTTGAGATGAGGTTGGATGTGAGATGGTTCAGAGTCTTATTCATGATCCTCACTTCCAAGACTGACCCTAAGATCGATCTTTGGGACATACAACCACACATACATACATACACACACATTAATAAATTCAATAAAACATTAAGATGCACATAAGTCTGTGTCAACAGATGTATTTCATCACATTATACTATATGACATTTATTTCAGGTACAACAAAGCTGGAATTTGACTTTTTTATAACTTTTTCTAAAACAACTTAAAATTTGCCTGGCATATTTTTAAAACAGCATAAAGTTTTAGTTATCTCAATTCATAGGAATAAAAAAGATCATGTTTTAAATGATAGTCAACATTGCTGTTCATCTAATGGCTGAAAATCAAGATGATGTGGCATAAATAATTTATACTATTTTTTTTTAATTTTTTAATTGATGCTCTGTGTATTTCATACATCATTTTCCAATTCAGTTCAGGCGTATATCCCCTTCCCTTCACCCCGCCCCACCCCTACCCATCCCAGATCATGCATTCTGCCATAACTTTTCTGCATCTTTCTGGGGTTTTTTTGTTGTTGCTTTCATTTTTTTTTTAACAATAAGTGATACTTTGTGAGTTCAAGCATCCGTCATGTCAAACCAATTTGCGAGCAGTTGTGCCCAAACCCATACAGCTCATGGGTCCCACCATCTGGCGGGGGGAGGAGGGCTTGTATGTTCAATCAAGTTGATCAAATGAGTGTCCAGTCTATATTGTTGTAGTTTCACCTTTCACCCCAATCGTAGCCCTTACATTCTACCGCACCTCCTCTTCCACAGATTGTTCCCTAGGCTTAGAAAAGGGGCACACATGCATGAGATGCAAAACAGTCTACTTTCTCTGGAGCTGTTGTCTTGGTCTCTAGTCAATTCTGGCTGTTTTCTTTCATGGGCTGCCAGCTTGTCCAGGCATAACCTTTCAATCCTACTAATGAAGCACATGCAATTAGATATATAGGTATTTAAACAGTATAATATATAGCCTTTCGATCCTACTAATGAAGCACACGCAATTAGATATATAGGTATTTAAACAGTACTAATTGTTATGGTAGGTTACTTTGGTATAGACACAGATGTTTGGATGGTATGTTAATCCATGAATTACATTTTCTTCTGTTAAGTATGACAGGGTCTTCGTGTGGTTTATAACATCTCCTAACCATTAGAGGATGTAAGCTTGTGGCATCAGCCGTGGGTTATTCCTCCAAGGAGAGAGCTAATAGCCAATTAGATTTGGGATATACAGACATATGGCTGCCACTGCTGCACAGTATTTCCAGGCAGATGAGGTGTAGCTGGTGCTGACGGAGGAGTCTTGCTTGACTCAAGGAGACCTATATTTGCTTTATTGGTTTAGTGGCCTTTGGTAACACTCTCTGGCATTCCAGAGACCATCTGTATACTTGCAAGTGCGGTCTCCATACATCTTTCCCATGTTTATATCAGGTCTTCAACAGCAGGGCCTTATCGCCTCTCTTCCTGCAGATATCCCAGTTTGGAGGCAAGGAGCCTTTACCTTTTGTGGGGGCTTGGATCCCCTGGCCAACATCTCCTTGGTAGAATAATCCATTGTTGATGTCAGAGCTCCTGTATTAATATATTTTGCTTAAGTGCATAGCTTAAGGAGACTTTAGCATTATATTTGGTTCTGAATAGAGAATAATCCTTTTCACAGTTTCTATGTCCATTAGTCAATTAAAGAAGGCAGTTTTACCGATTTTACAAGAGAATACCTCTATAACAGCTGGCTCCAATCTACAGCTGGAGAACGACCTCATCATCATCATATTTCTCCTTATTCTATGGGGGGGGGTTAAGAAAGTCTCTTGTATTAAAACCTTTGCAGCACCTAGAAGGTAAGCTTCGTTAGGAATCATTAAAAATAGTTGTTACTAGTAGGATCCACAGAGGGGCCTGATGTCTGCAGCAATCTGAGGCATTTCTTCCCTTCAATGCCCAGAGGAGTCAATCCTTCTGCTGGCACTTTCTGGTACATCCTACTCACTGCAAAGCTGCATTTTCTTTCTCAGCCATTAAGTTGGTGATACTCTGGCCTGTTGGAACATACAAATCCTTTCCCATAGTTAGTTTTAAGATTTGGGTTGCAAGGTTTTTTGACAAAAAGTTTTCATATCTATCTATATCCCCCTTTTTTATTTAAGGTTTTTATTTTTGACCCATGAGTCTCAAAAAAGCAGTTGTTTTATACATACCTATAGGGTGGAATCAAGGCACAGATTTCATCAAGTTCACCCATGCTGTTTTGGGTTACTGTATGTGATTAACTTGGGAAACAAAGTTTATTTTTGAGTTAAATCATCCTATAGGTGAAAGAGATTGCTACCAGGTGATACTATATGACAGCAAAATTATAGAGAACATTTGTTTATACCAATCCCAAAGTAATTGTTATACAGATTTTAGTTAAAGCTAATGTGGACAAGAGCAATTTATATCACCAATTAACTCAGATGCATTACCGTTTTTATCAGCCTTCAAACCAATGTTGTCCAATATGCACATATTTACTTTTACTAAGTCCTAAAACACCATGTATCCTGTAGACAGAGTCTGGGCAAAACTGGATACTTGTTGAACTCACGTCAATTAAACATGCACCAATCGAATATACACCCGTGTCCCTCTCCCACCCCTCCCACCCCTCCCGAGTCACCATTTCAGTCAGCCTTCTGATGCAATCTTTCTGTTGTTGTTCTTTTAATATGCATCCCTCTCCACAAGAAATATTTATAACTGGGTTATTGGTACTAGCGTCCACATATGAGAGATACCATTTGTCGTTTGTTTTTCTGGGACTGTGTTACTTCACTTAACATGATGTCTTCAAGCTCCATCCATTTACCTGCAAAGTTCATGATGTTGTCTTTCTTTACTGCTGCATAGAATTCCATTGTGTACATGTACCACATTTTCTCTATCCACTCGTCAGTTGAGGGGCATTTGGGTTGATTCCAGTTTTTTGCTATTGTGAACAGAGCGGCAATAAATATAGCTGTGCATGTATCTCTGCAGTAAGATGAGTCTTGTGGGTATATACCCAGGAGTGGTATGACTGGGTCAAATGGCAGGATCATTTTGAGTCTTCTAAGGGTTCTCCACACTGTTTTCCATAGTGGCTGCACAAGTTTACATTCCCACCAGCAATGGATGAGTGTTCCCCTTTCCCCACACCCTCTCCAGCACTTGGCATCATTTGTTTTCTTGATCCTAGCCAGTCTTACTGGAGTAAGGTGGTATCTTAAGGTGGTTTTAATTTGCATTTCCTTAATTATTAGTGATGTTGAACACTTCTTAAGGTGTTTCTCAGCCATCTCTAATTCCTCCTCTGTGAAGTCTCTGTTCAGATCTTTGCTCCATCTTCTGAGTGATTCATTTGTTTTCTTTCTTCTTTGTTTTTTGAGTAGCTTGTATACTCTGGAGATTAATGCTTTGTCGGATGTATCTGCTGTGAAGGTTTCCTCCCATTCTGTGGGTTTTCTCTTCACTTCCTTTATTGTTTCCTTTGATGTACAGAAGCTTTTGAGTTTAATGAGGTCCCATTTGTCAATTGACGACCTTATTTCTTGTGCAGCTGCTGTCTGATTTAAGAAGTCTTTTCCTACACCTACGTCTTGTAGTCTGCTGCCAAGTTTCTCTTCTATCACCTCCAGAGTTTTGGATTTCACGTTGAGGTCTTTGATCCATTTGGAATTGACTTTTGTACAGGGTGAGAGGTAGGGGTTTAATTTCATTCTTCTACAGGTGGTGATCCAGTTTTGCCAACACCACTTGTTGAAGATGCTGTCTTTCCTCCAATGTGTCTTCTTGGCCTCCTTATCAAATATGAGATGGCTGAAATTGTATGTGCTCAGGTTTGGATCTTCAATTTTGTTCCATTGGTCAACTGGTCTGTTTTTGTGCCAGTACCAAGCTGTTTTTATGACTATAGCCCTGTAGTATAGTTTGATGTCTGGTATAGCGATCCCCCCTGTATTGCTCTTTTCGCTCAGAGTTGCTTTGGCTATTCGGGGTCTTTTGTTTTTCCAAATGAAATTGAGGATTTTTTTTTCCAAGCCTGTGAAGAAACTCTTGGGGATTTTGATTGGGATTGCATTAAATCTGTACACTAGTTTGGGTAGGATGGACATTTTTACTATATTTATTTTCCCAATCCATGAGCATGGGAGGTTTGTCCATCTTCTGATGTCTTCCTCAATTTCCTTTTTCAGGGGTTTAAAATTTTTGTTGTAGAGATCCTTGGTGTCTTTGGTTAGGTTTGTTCCTAGGTATTTTATTGTTTTTGAGGCTATTGTGAGTGGGAAGGTCTCCTTGTAGTCCTTCTTCAGTTGCTTGTTGTTGGTGTAAAGAAAGGCTACTGATTTTTCTAGATTTATTTTGTATCCTGCCACTTTACCAAAGCTCTTAATCATTTCTAGGAGTTTTCTGGTGGAGTTCTTAGCATCCCTTAGGTAGACAATCATATCATCAGCAAAAAGGGATAGCTTGATTTCCTCTTTTCCAATTAGAACTCCTTTAATTTCCTTTTCTTGCCTTATTGCCCTTGCAAGGGTTTCCAGCACTATATTGAAGAGGAGTGGTGACAGGGGGCAGCCTTGCCGAGTTCCTACCTTCAAGGGGAATGCTTCTGTCATTTCCCCATTTAGGATGATATTGGCTGTGGGTTTCCTGTATATGGCTTTGATTACATTGAGGAATGATCCCTCTAGGCCAATTCCCTCCAGGACTTTAAACATGAAAGGATGCTGGATTTTGTCAAAGGCTTTCTCCGCATCAATTGAAATGATGGTGTGGTTTTTGTCCTTCAGTCCATTGATATGTTTGATGATGTTTATTGATTTTCGTATGTTGAACCATCCCTGCATCTCTGGTATGAATCCAACTTGGTCATGGTGGATGATTTTCTTGATGTGAGTCTGTATGCGATTTGCCAGAATCCTGTTTAGAATTTTGGCATCTGTGTTCATTAGGGAGATGGGTCTATAGTTCTCCTTTTTGGTTGTATCTTTCCCTGGTTTTGGTAGTAGCGTAATGCTGGCTTCATAGAAGGAATTTGGGAGAAGTCCCTCCATTTGTATCCTTCTAAACAATTTAAGTAGTAATGGTTGTAAGTCTTTACGAAATATTTTATAGAATTCTGCCGTGAATCCATCCGGGCCTGGGCATTTTTTGGTTGGGAGGCTACTTATTACATCTTCGATTTCTTCCTGTACTATTGGTCTGTTTAGGCTGTCGATCTCTTCTTGGTTGAGCTTTGGTGATTCCCAGGATTTCAGATATTCATCCATTTCTTCTAGGTTTTCAAACTTAGTAGAATATAAGTTTTTGAAGTAGTCCCGTATGATTGTCTGGATCTTTTCATTGTCTGTTGTGATATTTCCCCTTTCATCACAGATTCTATTGATTTGGAGTTGTTCCTTCTTTCTTTTGGTTAACTGGGCTAGAGGTCTGTCTATCTTGTTTATTCTCTCAAAGAACCAACTTTTGGATTCATTGATTTTTTGTATGGTTTTCTTTGTTTCTATTTCATTGATCTCTGCTCTGATTTTTGTTATTTCTTCTTGTCTGCTCCGTTTAGGGTTCATTTGTTGTTGTCTCTCAAGTACTTTTAGCTGGAGTGTTAGATTGTTCACTTGTGCTCTTTCTGTTTTTTTAATGTAGGCACTTAGAGCTATAAACTTTCTTCTTAGGACTGCTTTTAAAGTGTCCCATAGGTTTTGCTGCGTTGTATTATCATTGTCATTCAGTTCCAGGAATGTTTGTATTTCTTTCTTTATTTCTTCTTTGACCCATTCATTATTCAGAAGAGTGTTGTTTAGTCTCCATGTGTTCTTGTAGGTTGTAGGGTTTATTCTGGTGTTGATGTTGAGTTTTATCGAATTTATACTATTTTTAAGAACATAATATTCTGAATCTATTACATTTTGTGTGGTTTTACCAAAATTTCAAATCAGTTGTTTGTTTTTCTTCCTTATCTATATGTGATGAAATGTTATTACTTGTGTCAACATAGGTAGAAATAAAGAAGAGTGTGTATATGTGAAATAGCCTACACACACACACACACACACACACACACACACACACACACAGAGGCATTTTTCATGGCTCCTTGAACCCTGAGAGTTGGATGATCTTGATTAATTGTCTCAATGCATAAATTGGTGCAGGAGTTTTGGAGTTTTGTTTATTTGCTTGTTTTACAAATTTCATGGAATTATTCCCCTATTCTCTGTTTACCTGTTTATCTCAACACCATTTTTTTTTTCTAATCAACCAACTCCTTTAAAATCTGTAACAGAGATTGAGAGTAAAGCTATTAAACCTCTCTCTCTCTCTCTCTCTCTCTCTCTCTCTTTCTCTGTCTTGCTTTCCCTCTCTTGGGTTTATTTGTATTTGTGAGTGCTATATGTATTTTGGGGGGTGTACGTCATTATATGCATAAGTATGCATGTCCGAAGGCTCCTGTGAGGAGGACATGAGGTCTTCTGCTCTAGCACTCTCTGGTCCCTTCCTTCCACTGTGCTTTGGTTACAGGTTTATGCCTGTCTTTTAAATGGCTACTGAGTATTCAAACTTGGGCCCTCGTACTTGTACAGCAAGCACTCTTATCCACTGACCTATCTCAACATCCCCCAAACTACATGGGTTTTTTTTTGTTTGTTTGTTTGTTTGTTTGTTTGTTTTTGACAGGGTCTCCCAACTCCCAACCCACTTAGAACTCACTATGTGGATCAGGCTGGCCTCAATTTTACAGAGATCTCCCTGCCTCTGCCCCTGAAGGGTTGATATTAAAGGTGCATCCACCATACCCAGATTGAAACTACATGTTTTGGCGAAGCCTGCTCTTCAGGAACTTTTTGTTTTTTTTTTTTTTGTCTATTTGAGACAGGGTCTCCCTGTAGCCCTAGCTGGCCTGGAACTCACTTTGTACACCAGGCTGGCCTTGAACTCACAGAGAACCGCCTGCCCCTGCCTCTCTAATGCTGGGATTAAAGGCACGTGCCACCATGCCTGGCCCCATGAGGAATATTTTTTACATTTAAAGTTTCTATTTCCAGTGATTTCATACCACAAATATCATATATAACCAGTCATATTTAAAGAAACTTCCCATTAATTTTAATAAGTAGAATACATTCTTTATTTAATTTTTTTAAAATTTTATTTATTTCTGTATGTGTATGAATGTACTGTCTGCATGCAGGTTTGTGCACCCATGTAGTGCAATACCGCGGAGGTCAGAAGAGGGTGTCGGATTCCCCTGGAATTGGAGTTCTCTTGGAATTGGAGTTTCGGACGGTTCTCAGCCGCCATGTGGGTGCTGGGGATCGAACCCGGGTCCTCTGTAAGAGCGGTCAGCGCTCTTAACCACTTGGCCAT